>OMLJ01002302.1:9280-19608 GCA_900302595.1 Gadiculus argenteus | reverse complement strand
CGACTGCCCAAATACACAATACATTCACACACACGATCACTTGCACATGCGCACACACACACACACACACACACACACACACACACACACACACACACACACACACACACACACACACACACACACACACAACACACACACACACACACACACACACACACACACACACACACACACACACACACACACACACACACACACACATTACGTGCACACACGTGACCACACACATACATAGATACACATACAATGCACATTATATTTCATACAAAGACGGCTCTAATCACAAACTATCTTTACTTTGTGTGTGTGTGTGTGTGTGTGTGTGTGTGTGTGTGTGTGTATATTTTAAACCACTGTGGTTGTTTATGTAATTTGTCCTTATTACCTTTTTTAGATCCCCTCTGCTTTCACACCTGGGTCTCATTTCCACACCTGGGTCTCTTTATCTCTCTCTCTCTCTCTCTTCTCTCGCTCTCTCTCACACCCACACACCTGAACACGCACACACGCATAATCAGAGATGATCAAAGTTAACTGGACACAAAATGTCTCTGTTGCAATAAACAGAACACACATACAAGACACACACACCACACACACACTGCAGAGTTCCAAGGGTTCAGGTGTTCTAATATAGCAGCACAGACACACAGACACACACACAATTTCTGACCCTAAACAATTAGGGCAGCTGCAAGTATCAAAGCTATCTTCCAGACACATACACACACATGCACACACATACACACACAAACACACGCACACAGAGACTCCCTGGCCACACACTCCCAGGCCACTGGTCTGATCTCTGCGGGGTCTGGGATGTGTTTGGTCCGTAGGTGGAGAGAGAGAGGTCTGCCCTTCTGGTCTGGTAGTCGCCAGGCCCACGAGACCGGCCCCTACAGCAAGTTCAGGACAGGTAGGAGGATAACATCTGTTCCACTGTGTGTAGTCCCACTCAGACCCTGGAGAAGTCCCATCACTGGGGGCTCGCTTTGATAAAATGTCCCAAATAGGGATTTTAGGAGCTGTGAGCTCTGGAGTGTTGCATTACAAATCACCATCTTCTAAGAACTGTATTTAATGACTTTGTGAGCATCAGCCATCTGTGTTACTGTCTAAAGGAGAGAAGGCAATTTGCTACTCCTACATTATTGTATAAATGGTTGTCGGATGGTTACTACCCCGTTAAAATAGACATCATCACATAATGCATGCATCACATAATAATGAACACAACTTTATAATATTTTTTCAAAAGAAGGATTGAAAGAGCTCATGCGATAGAGCTGGGTTTCCAAAGAGAGACTTCTTCAGTGGTCTTTAGGCTGCAGGCTTACACTGCCTTTTGTTTCAATGTTGTCTGTCATTGCTCTTGTCATTGCTCTTTTAATTGGTGCATGCTCTTCGTCTGTGTTCTCTGCATTCATTCATTTTGACGTATGTGTGTGTGTTTGTGTCTGTCTGTGTGCGTGTGCGTGTGTGTTTGTGTGCGTGTGCGTATGCCAGACTCGTCAGAGGCGATCTGTATTCATTGGAACCAGCGCCATTCCGTCTCTCCCAGTGAGACGCTGGTCTCCCTTCCTATGACCTTCGACCCTTGACCCCCCTGCATTACTACCTGCATGCCAACCAATCAAAACCCTGTGTGTGTGTGTGTGTGTGTGGCTCCGCACCAAGTCCTGCCTTACAGCCGGATGAGCCTCCGCTCTCATGATGACCGGGAGCTCTCCGCTCCCCAGACAGCTGTGCACGGCCCCCTGCTGAAAGCCTGTGTTGGTGTACGTTCACGACAATAGCCGTATGTTCCCGCCTTTCACCTGGAACCCCAGCTGTTCCTCTCCTCTGCACGGCCTGCATCCAGGCATGTTTGTCAGTAAATGTGTTTGTCGGACTCTCACGTCTCACTGCATGCATCGACGCCCCTTTGACCGTCCCTGGAACCCCCTCTATCTCTTTACTATATCCTGTCTGTTCACTGTACCCCTCAAGATCACACTCTGCACGACTTGCACTACACTACCCACAATGCCCCGTGCCGGGTCGAACTCTCAACCGAAACCTTTTGCTCCGACTTTGCAGAGCTGAGTGATGTTTGGTCCGTCTCGAACGTCGTCATCCGCCCGGAGACGCAGAGCCCCCCCACACAACTGGCCACCCCCCACCTGCCCACCATCACAGAGGAGTGACTCACACACACAGAGAGGGGGAGAGAGAGGAGGAGGGACAGGGAGAGGAAAATATACTTTTAGTATAAGAAATATACTTTTATATTTAAAAACACAAGAAGCAGACTGAGTCAGCGCGGGGGGGGAAATAAATTAGGGATAATAAATGACGGCAGAATACGTAGATTTGAGAATATAATTAATAGCTGTCACTCTTCATTTTCTCCACGCTTTCATCCGAGGGCTGATGGTCTTCTGCAAAATACCTGAACTATCAAACCTCGTCCCGTTTAAGACGGGACGCGGGTTTACAGGCTAACTATTGGTCCATGTCGCTATGGGGGCCATTTCAAAACTTAGGAAGCTTCCATTTCTAGCTAATGGGATTTTTTCTATAATATCTCATGATAAATAGAAGCCGGGATACGGGCCACATTTGAAGATATAATTGGTTTTCGTTAAAAGTACCAAATAAAGTTATGAACCAGAGGAGACTTAAACATGCTTGGCTTCACACAATGTCTGTGATGGGAATGCACAGGGACAGCGATAAAAAGAATAGGCTTTGCGTTATATGAATGGCTGTCATTGGCTCCATTTTGAGTCTATACTTTATTAGAAACCCTGATGTTCAAATAGATACAAACAACACAAAATGGCTGCCATGAACATTTCATCCCAAAGGAGAAAAACAAGGAAATTCTTGATCAAAGTGAAGGTCCGGTCTCATCTGTAGCCAAACATCAGACTCATCGCCGCCCCCTGTGGTTTGGATCTGCAACTACTGAAAAACACCCTGGAAAATAACTACAAATCCTCAGTACGGACATTAATTGCATCAAAGTAAAGCCTGTTATCCTTTTCATTTGCTCTACTGGCAAGATGAATGTATTTTGTCCTCCAAATATTGCATTTGTTTGTTTTAATCTGAAAATGTATATTTATGCAGGGATAGATTTCCCGAAAGCGAAAATAACTACTGTACTTTTTATTTATTGCATTATATGTTATTAACAATGAAGATTTGATGATTTTTAATCCACATGTGAATTGACAGTTGGGCCAATCCCATCTAGTCTAAACCGGGCTGGGGACAGAGAAACTAAACTGGTCTAAACTGGACTGAGAAAGTGTGAATCATAAAGTATTGTGTATGCGAGGAAAACCGAGAAGGATGTTCCTACTGGGCGATGGCTGCATCGCATGACCTTAAAGGGGTACTTCATTGATTTGCATTAAGCTTTGTATAAATAGAAACCCATTAGTATTGTTGAATGATCGTGCATCCCTCCCTCATTTTTCCCTGAGAAGGGAAAGCTCTGTATTTAAAATATGGGTTTCTATTTACACAAAGCTTAATGAAAATCGGTGAAGTACCCCTTTAAGAGGTTCTCCTGTGGAACCGGCCCAGGGCGCTCATTGCATGGCGGCCAGACCATCTGCTTCTTCTGCTCCTGCTAATGTGTAGTAGACCACCCCTCCTCACGGGCCCTCGTAGGGACTAAGGACTAAGTATTTTATTTGAATACGGGTCCGTGAGGATTCGAATAATTGAGTATTCAAATAAAACACGAGTCCTTCGACTATACATTTTTTTCTTTTCTTTTGATTTCCCAAACTAGTTTAGTGATCCTTAAAGGATTGATTTTAGCTTGTTGCACAGATTTGAGTCGTTAATGTTCGCTAAGTGCCATTAAGAATGACCCCTGCTTTGTTTTTTTCCCCAACATATTCAGTACCTTCAGGAATCGATTACAGCACATTGGTTTAGAGATCCGTCATAGCGTAGACTTCATGTTGGCCTATCTGGCAATACTGCAAATAAACACAATACAGGGACTACTGGACCTCCTATCCACTTGAATGGTAGAACAATGTATGTAGTAGACCTTGACATGTACATAATACTATGTACATTCTGTATTCTGTATCTATTACCATGTAGTACTGACTAACTAGTCTGGTCAATTTGCTGGATTTAACTATGCTATGTGTGTATATGTGCTCAGTTTAGATGATGTTTAATCACGTAAAACCAACCAGAATACCCAAACAGATCAAAAACGGTGATCGCATATTACAGACGCAATAGTTTCCACTGCTAAATATTGTGACAATATTCAGAAGTATTTGACTACTCTTACTTTTGGTCTGGTGAAAGGCATAACAGCTCTTTCCTCTTTTTCTCTAGATATCATTTAGTTTGTAGTAATGTTCACATTTGTCTGGTTGTACACTGAGACCGTCTTTGATACATCCCCAGTGAATGTATACGTGAATAGTCCTTCCAACTGAAGGAACAATTTATTTGAAATTGTGCTTGGCAACTTTAATGTACAACAATACAAATGGCTGCTTAGATTGCGTTTAATGTCATTCTTGAATATGTTGTCAAATGTACCATCATATTCTGTACCAAAGTCATTGTTTAAGAAAAAAAAGTTTGGTCAATACAACTGCTTAATTTTGTCTACTCCTTTCTTGTTACTGATTATTCAATGTTATGTCAGAAATTGATCAAAAACTTCCCAGGACTGTGCTGTTAACTTTTTCAAACAACCCAGTCTCACAGAAATACGCGACACTGTCACATAATTTAATCTATTAATTTGTGATCTGGGACACAAAATTGCCACTTTTTTCACCAAGCACGATTTTGAAACTCATGTATTTCAATTGGAAGTATTTTTCGAGCGTTCTCCCTAATGTCCCTTAATTTCTCGCCCTAACCATAACCTTAACCCTAACCCTAACCTTAATCCCTAACCCTAACCCTAACCTTAACCCTATTTGAAGTATTTAACGAAAAATGAAAAAGACGAAAAAAACGATAAATACTTCCAATTGAAATCCATGAGTTTGAAAGTGTCACGTATTTCTGTGAGACTGGGTTGTTCCAAAGCAGCAGATCCGAACTGTCTTAGCAACAACTCTGAACTTTCAACTTTCCTTAGCAACAACTCTGATCTGTCCTTAAACTCCAATGCAGAGCGGTTGACAGTTGTAAAACATCAACTCCACGGCCCTCTATCAGTAGCTGAGCAAAGTGAATGTGGGATTCACTTTCTAAACAAAGGGTTCCTTCAAATACAGTAGGATGAAACATACTCAAATACATAATTCATTCTGTAACCCTATGTTTATGAATATTGAAATGTCAGGGGTCAACATTCAAATGTTGACAGGTTTTTGTATTGATCAATTGTTTAATAGTGTGGCCACCATTAGAGGTTTTATCAGAGGAAACTGCTCATTAAGCGTACAAATAGGCTATTCATAGATTTCGATTGGAGAAGGATTGGTCGTTGACATCTTTTTAACTGAACTATATGAATAAATGGGCGTGTATAAAAACCTTCTTTGACAACAGTGCTCAACAAAAGTAAACTCTATTTTACATTACAGGGAAATCCCTGTAATGTAAAATAGATTCATGACCACATTTTTTCTTCATGCTCACTAAATCTGACCTTCTGTAACTGAAAGCTTCACTTACTAACTCGCCAGCTCACCCACCAAGTGCCACAGACAACACAACATGGACAAATTAATTTATTCAGACACCTCACTGTAACAACAATATGATTAACAAAGACTGTACAAAAAGCCGTTTAGGCTCACATAAGGAATGCTGGGACGTGGTTTTGAAGTAGAAAAACAAACTAATTAAGGCAGTACATATAGAGACAGTAAAACAAAAGAATGAAAAACAGAAATCACGAGATGGACATTAAATACATCAATTCAATATATTAAAGATTTTAGTAGTGCTTAGACATTGTTAGACTTCTCTTAAATTGAATGTTTAAATTAACAGAACTTCCCCCGAAATGTCTTCAAGCGAGAGGCTGGGAGTATTAACGTGACTATTTTAAAAAGGATAGTACATGATTACCATATCATCATACACCAGCGCTGTCAGATTGGAGAAGGATTGGTCGTTGACATCTTTTTAACTGAACTATATGAATAAATGGGCGTGTATAAAAACCTTCTTTGACAACAGTGCTCAACAAAAGTAAACTGAAAACTGAACCGAGTTTGTTAGAAACAGACGTAGTTTGCTGCTTTGAGACCTATATTTTGCCATTCGTAGGAGCTATTCCCCATCAGACCAAGAATTAAGCTCATCTTGATGTTAAAATACAGCCGGTGTGTTTTTTTCCCACCGAATGTTCCAGAATATGGATCAGGTAATGGATCAGTTGCCTAGGTTGGTTCTCTCGATGGACGATGTGGATCTACATCGGATATAGGACCAGATGACCCAGATCCTGAACCAGACCCTAAGTAGGCGACATCAGCATGGACTTCTAGAGGTAGTCGTCCTCGCTGGAGGGCTCATCCTCGTAGAAGTTGTAGTAACCACTGCTGCTGGGGCCTTGGCTGGGGCCTTGGCTCGGGCCCTCACCGGGGTCGCTGCTCGCCGTCGAACTCTCCACCGTGAACTTTGACCCCACTGAGCTAGGCGGACTGCGGCTCATCCGCCACAGCTTGTAGGCGAAGGTCCGCCCCCAGCTGCAGGGGTAGCCAATGGGACGCAGGAGCCGGACGAGCTCGGCGGCCTCCTGCCAATAGGACGTTCACTTGTTGTGACTCCGCCCCGGGCGCTTGCTCATGGTGGTCAGCATCTGGCTGATGTAGGAGGTCAGCAGGTCGTCCATCTTGTAGCCCTGGTGACCAAACGCACACGTGCACACTGTGTTATTGGAAAGTGTTGTGAGTCCTGATAGGACCCACTGTTGTGATGCACAAGCTGATCCAGAATCAATCAACGACGCTGTCCACAAATGTAACCTTTGTTTTATCTTTACTTGTTATCCTCACCCTAACCTTAAAGGGCTGTTTATGGTCCTGCGTTCACGCAACGCAAGGACCGCGCAGATGCGTCGATGTAGACATGAGCGTTTATGGTTCTGCTTCGGGTTTGAGTGAGCGGACCAATCACAGCGCTTGCGGCTGCGTCGCCTCAACAGAAGGTTACAATTTCTGGGAGGCGTGCGTCAGGCCCTCGTCAGCGTGCGTCAGGAGGGTCCGCAAGGACGCAAGGGCACCTTGCGTTGCGTGAACGCAGGACCATAAACAGCCCTTAACCCTTAAGTATTTATCTGTACCTTATATCTTATGTATTCATCATATTTACCTCATTATATAGAAGTTTAGAAACATTTAAGATGTGTCAAGATTAAAATGCAATCAATGATAAAGAATACATGGACAGATGGAAGGGGGAACTTTGGAAAGATCCAGCCTTCTGTGAAGCAGAGCACAAAGGAGAGAGTGTCTCCGTAGTCCCATGATATGTCTCCCATACGGTAATACCAGACGCATGTGGCAGGACGCATGTGGCATCCTGCCACATGCGTCTGACATCCCTTAGTGGGTAAACTACCCATTAAGGGCGTTTCTGGCATGGATCTTGAAGAAGAATACACTCATTGTAAACCTGTGCTGCGTCAACGTATGTGCCATGTGCTGTGTAGCATGCCCTGGTGGTGAACTATGATATGTAACCAGAAATGTATAACAAAGGAACATTCATTGAAGAAATGTGTTGAGAAAAGTGACGATGCGCAGACTACCAGATGACATGGGCCCACACCCTCTAGGCGTGGACAGAAGCGGGACGCTGTATAAGAGAGGTCCCTCGACGCCATAAACGGCTTCTCGGTTCTTCTTTGACCTCTCTGATCTCTCGCTCTCTCTCTCTTGGTGTGGGGCTGTGTGATCATCTCTCTGCTTCTTCTGTCTAACAGCGATAGTTTCTTTTTTGTTTTTAGAGTTTTTTGTTTTTTGAGTGTTAGAATCTATCAGCCCTGGTCCTCTGACGAGATTAAGGCACTGGGGTTCCTGGTGGGACGGGGAGGAGAAATTCAATCTGAGAATAACCACTCGGCAGCTTTAGTTTAATATTATTATTAGTAGTAGTTTAGTATTAGTAGGTTATTACTTTAGTTGTAGGCCTATTATTATTATTATTATCCCTATCTAATCCTATAACACATGGTTTTCCACTTCTATTTCTATTTTTAATCCTATTTCTATTTTTAATGATGTATTTATTATTGGACCTAAAATAGATCCACCTGACTACACTTGTAGTAGGTGAACTTCCTTTTCCCTGAGCAGCAGGCTCTCTCCAGCTGACCCCTGAGGTGAGTGGTGCACATACAGCCAGTGGGTGAGTGGGACAGACATGCAGAGAGGCTAAACACAGGGGATACATCAGGGCTTCGTGGTTACCAAGGTACAAGGTTCATATTTATTATTATTAACTAATTATTCCGTTCATAGAGCGAGCGAACTAGTTAACGAGCGAGTTAGTTAGGGTAACTGGGTCGGATCGTTTAAAGAGCCGAACACCTCCGCGGTTCGCCGACACCACCACGGTAACACGACCCCGCGAGTAGGAAGCCTGCGCGTGGTTACGGGTTCGATCTAGTCCCGAGGGACGTCCATCCGTCTGTCCGTCTGTCCACCCGTCCGTCTGTCCACCCGTCTGTCGTTTGTCCACCCGTCTGTCCGTCTGTCCACCCGTCCGTCTGTCCACCCGTCTGTCGTTTGTCCACCCGTCTGTTCGTCTGTCCACCCGTCTGTCGTCTGTCCACCCGTCCGTCCACCCGTCTGTCCACCCGTCTGTCGTCTGTCCACCCGTCCGTCCACCCGTCTGTCCACCCGTCCGTCCACCCGTCTGTCGTCTGTCCACCCGTCCGTCCACCCGTCCTACGCCGCCGCCGCCGCCGGTGCGTCGCGTCTCCCACACCGCGCTGTGCGGTTTGGAGGAACGCTCGACGCGGCGCCCAACGTGGAGCTGTGAGCCACGAACCGCACACCTAATACATAGGATAAGCTGTATTGTGTATGTGTTATTTTTTATTTAACTACTACCTGTCTTAATTTTTGTCCAATTCTATCTTAAATCTCATCTAATTATATCTGACATAACTCATCTTACCTAATTCCATATTGAATAAGCATCTAAACCCATATAGGATTGTGTATGTGTGTTATTTTTTTTTATAGAAATACTATCTTAAATATCATCTAATTCTGTCTTAAATCTCATCTAATAACTAATATCTAACTCTGTATTGAATAGCATTAAAACTCAATCGACTATAACCCATATCTAATCCTGTATTGAATAGCATTTAAATTATATCCGTTTCAACTCTTATCTAATTCTGTATTGAATAGCATTTAAACTCAATCTATTATAACTCATATCTAACTCTGTATTGAATAGCATTTAGATTATATCTGTCTTAATTCTTATCTAATTACACATTGAATCATTTAAGCATTAAAATCCTGTCTGTTTAAACGCATATCTAATTCTGCCTTAAACTGCATCTAATTCCATATTGAATAGCATTTTAATTCTATCGGTTTAGAATCTCATCTGATTCCATATTGAATAGCATTTAAACACTATCTGTCTTAATGCTCATCTAATGCCATATTGAATAAGCATTTGAATCCTGCCTAGCATTTAAACACTATCTGTCTTTAGTCTAATTCTATCTGTCTTAATGCTAATCTAATGCCATATTGAATAGAATTTAAATCCTGCCTATTTTAACTCATATCTAATTCTGCCTTAAATTGCATTTAATTCCATATTGAATAGCGTTTAAATTCTATCTGTCTTAACTTTAATCTGATTCTTGAATTAGGTCTAATTCTAGCTATCTTAAATCTTATCTAATACTACCTCAATGAACTAGGTCCTATTTTCATAAAATTTTTACCATTAATCCTGTGGGACCTGACCGGT
Organism: Gadiculus argenteus; assembly: GCA_900302595.1. Lineage (NCBI taxonomy): Eukaryota > Metazoa > Chordata > Actinopteri > Gadiformes > Gadidae > Gadiculus > Gadiculus argenteus. Next base: position 9,660 of record OMLJ01002302.1, on the reverse strand, counting down.
CTGAAAACCAGGCAGTCCTATTTTTATCTAAATTCAATCTTGAATCACACCTAATTCTATCCTAAATCTTACCTAAATCTATCTTAAAATGTTCCTATCTAAAACTTTCTCTAAGTTTAATTAAGTCTTGTTGGGCTGTGATTGGTCTCCGAACCAGACAGTCCTATTCTGAGCTGTGATTGGTTGCTGAACCAGGCGGTTCTATTTGTATCTGATTTTAATTGAGTCTTGTGGGGTTTTCTTGGTCAACTGAACTAGGCGATCCTATTTGTATTACATTTTAATTGGGACATTTTAATTGGGAAACTATATAACTAAACAACAATACAAAATTAATATAAAATAATAATAAAAATAATAAAAATAAAACATGAGTAGAA
>OMLJ01002297.1:0-10303 GCA_900302595.1 Gadiculus argenteus | reverse complement strand
CATTTTATATGTGCGTTCCGCCCCCCCCATGACGCAAGACCTCCTGTAACCCAGCCACCACTGGAATGAAGACATTCCAGTGGAATGGCACTTTACTGGAATAAAGACATTCCAGTGACTGGAATGAAGACAAGTTCATAAAAAACAAAAAAGTCACTGAAGTTTTTGCATCCTCCACATTTGTGACATCACGCCACAGTGAGCCCCAAAGTAGCACTAATGCCAACCCTAGCACTTCTAACGCTTAAGCTAGCGCTGCTGGGGGTAGTGGTGGCCGCTTGGCCCTGGGCCACCCTCCTCCGATGGTGGGGTGATAAGGAGGAGGCAAGGGTAGCGTTTGGAGGTTTGTTCACGGTACTCCGGGGGTCCCCACTGCCGCTTCCCCACAGGGGGCCCGCCGTAGTAAGGGTGGGGCACAGGGTGGGGGGGCCGGGCCGACTGGTAGCGGAAGCGACCCTGGAAGCCGTTGTGGTAGCGCGGGGGGCGGGGACCACGCCCTCTGGAGCGACCGCCACCACGGGGCCCGCCACGGTCTGTAGTGCTTATGCCTGGCATGTTGGTCCGTTTGGGCATCACCTGCAGACCAGACCAACAGAACATCACCAAACACCTCATTACAGCATGAAGGTAGACGCTAAGGAATGAGCTTGTAACGTTAATGTTGGAACTAGGCACTTTCTACTGCAGACATGCAAAAGCATTTTAAGCGAGGCAGCTTTTTAGAGCATACTCAATGGACTTTATTATTAGCCATTTATTATTGCTGTACAAAATTGTCAGTGACTTAAGGAAAGGCATTGTCTTAAAGTTCTAAAGAACAATGGGGAAACCATTGAGAACTGAAGTTAATATCAAATCATTATCCAAAGTAAACGCTACCCACCTTGAGCACCCTGCCCCGGAACAGAGTCTCATCCAGACCGATAGCACTCTGGACTGAATCTCTATCCGAGAACTCGATGTAGGCAAAGCTGTGGTGGCGGAAAAAGAGCACAGAATAACTTCGATGAACTTTTACTGTAACATTGATATGAAGGTTTAACGTGTGCGTGCCACTTGCAATACCAAACTGGTGTGCAAGGCAGTGATAAAATTAGCAACGAGGGTAAGATGGGTATGGCTGGTGGAGGCCTGGACGGGTGTGGTTAGGGTTGTGGAGGGTAGGGGGAGATGATAGCATGGTAGAGGATAGACCCACCCCTTTGGGTGTCCAGAGAAGCGGTCACATAGTATGGTGACCCTATTGACAGGCCCACAGCCATTGAAGTGGATCTCCAGCTCGTCTGCGGTTGCACCATAGTCCACCTGTGAAACAAAAACATGTTAAAAATAAACAAACTACTAGTTCTGCAGCTACAAGGTCTTAGGCAGGTCTTACATTTCCTACGTAGACGGAGCGGTTGTCCGCGTCGATCCTCTCCTCGTGGGTCATGTTGTAGAAGAGCCCTGACCACGGGGAACCACACATAGACACACACATGAACATCCTGCCTTTTGGACTACACAAAATGGTGCCAAATGTACACTGGCTTCCCGTCAAATGGTAACTTTATTTTTTAAGGAAGAAACACCAAATATGATTTCTGAAAGGAAATTGAAGAACGAACAGGTGAAAAATATGCAAAGGCACGTGGGAGGAAGGTAGAGTTATCCTTTCCATGATGCACCTAGCTGGTTGTGAGTGGGCAGAGTTTAACACCATTATTAAATAATTATAGGAACATGTGGGAGCCGCTTTGGATCTCTATGCGACACACAGGTGTTGGCCAAAGGATGGACGCACGAGCAACCTCACCTGACTCCAGGCGGCTCGGCTTACGATACCTGACAGAAACGTGCTAAACGGTTCCTTCAAACTATATCGACGTCTATGCATACAGAACAGTAAACGATCCTTTGAAAAGACTCAATTCATGAACGCATGCAACTATTTAAGTGGTTATGTGTGCGACCAGACACCCTGTCCCTGCAGTCTTACCGGGCTGGGGGCTGCCGGAGAGCAGCTGCATCTCTGCGGACTCGCAGTGCTCCTCCTCTCTCATCCTCTCAGCCTCTTCCTCCATCTCCAGCTCCAGCACCCGGGCCTTGATGGCTGCCAGCTCCTGACACACACGGTAACGCAATCTTAGACATAAACTAACGCGATTTCAATGCAATGACTGAATCCGTCTCAACGCGTCATTGATGAGGCAGTGTGTCCCAATACTAATTAGTATCTGCGTATAATGCCTGACGATAAATATTGAGTCATAACGACACGCGCTTCCCCATGGTTCCAGTGTGGAAATGCGGAATGCTACAGCTGGACGCAGTGCGCAGGCGCTGCTTGTGCCCTTTGACAGAAGACTTTTTGTCCTCGTCGCAACGTGCAGCACAAAATACAACAAAACGCCTTCTTAAAATACATTCATTTATTTTTTAAATGCTTAGTATTTATTATGCATTAGTTTAACTCGGCATACAGATGTAACGACAAAAGTGACGACCCTTAGAAATTCCGTTGACTAAAATGATAAGACCTACCGGGTCCTCGTTAAAATATCCCCCGCCATCCTCGCCGTCCAGGTAATCGAACGCGTCGTTTTCCATCATCATCATTATCACAGCTCCAACATGGTACCTGTCCAAACAACCTATCACCAACACCGCTTCTTTCTCAATCCTCTCCACACAAAAATCTAAGTTTTTCCCCCCCAGCAAAACACTTGAACGCTTGTCACAGACCGCAGCAGGCCAGCCCTCTGATCTTGTCGAGATTCATAAATGGACGATGAGGAAATATGCTGTACTGATCAATAACTGCAGGGTGCTGATTAGAATCACCTGTGCGCATCCAATGGTAGCCTACTGCTGATTGGTGGATTTATACCCGGTGGTCCAGAGCTATAGAGAGAACAGAGTTGCGACACTCGTTGAACTCATTAGATTGGTGGTCACGTGGTCCATGTAGGCCTAAATAGTTCTAAACAATCTCCTCGCTGCCTTGTTCTTCTAATTGAGAGTGATTAGTTTGTTGGAACTGACAGCAGCGAGTGCGATAGTTAATGGTCAATATAACAAATAACACATAGCCTACCTAAGTACTTGCATCTCACTTTATGCAATGTTCACCTGTTTACATTTACTGTTTTGCACTACATAACTGTTTACATTCATTACTGCACTGTTTCACCAATTGCCCTTGCACTGCTATCACAAAAAAACGACACAATACTTCAACTTATTTTTTTGAATATATTCCATAACCTGACCAAAACCTGCACAATATGGAAGGGATAATGCCCGACAAGTTGTCCATTATCAGAAATAATTGGATGACGCGGAGGCGTGAACCGTCCGATGCTTTCGCGAAGTCCAATTATTTCTGATAATGGACACCTCGAAGGGCATTATCCCGCTTATACCATGGTCACTTACGAAATAAATAAATATTAAATCAATTATTAATATTATAATATTAAGAGTTAAAATTGTTTTTTACAAGACTGCTCTTTTGCCTACATAATATGCACAGAAACACTGTACTTAAATAGCACTTTGGTATTTAAATGCTTCTTTTGCACTTCTTGTTAGACAACTGTACCTGTTCTTTGCTAGTGAAAATAAAGTTGAATCTAATCTAATCTCAAATAGACAATAGACAATAGAACAAACATTGGAAATGGAAAACCTCACTCTAACAGTTAGAAATCAAAAAGAAAAATGTAATAAATTGTATCCAGAGCATATAGTTGGAAGAATTAGAGCTTCCTAATAAGTGCATACTGTAGACAGATAGCTATACATACACACACACATGCACACATATACACACTTACACACAGTGTAGATATCCCCTGGAGCCGTTTTTTTTGTGTGTATTTTGTGTCTGTGTGTTTTTGTTGCCTTATGTGTTGTCTCCTGTATGAAAAAAAGAGTACAACAGAGAATGTGATCCATTGTGTATTTTCCAGCAAGAACAGTAGACCTACTTAAATAAAGTAATAACAAAAAAAAGAAAGAATAATCTTAAGACTAAGCCATACACAAACTAGCATATCAAATGTATTAAAGAAGAACAACTCATTACGCTTGGATGAATTAAATAGTATTTTTTATTAAACAACTAACATTTTATAGGTTGTGGTCATAGTATGGTTGGCTGTGCAGCATTTGGATGCTCCCATCGGCCCGAGAAGGGGACCCGAATGTTCGGTCATCTTCCCAGATAAAAATATATATATCATTATGCTGTGTTCATACAAATAAAGATCAGTATATGCATCATAAAGGGCCTCTGATATAATATAGAAAGTTGACAATTAAAAATAGATAGGTATTTAATCAACTTACCACTGAAGTTTTGTGACAGGCTGCAATGTAAGTGAATGGTGTCCAACGTCCCGGAATGGATTGTTTGGAACTTTTCGAGGCTGCATACCCCGGAAGTAGGTAGGCCAGATTTACAATGGAGTGCTACGAGAGGGTCGCAACTCTGTTCTCTCTATAGCTCTGGTGGGGACGTTTAAGTGACTTCTTCACGACAGTTAAAAAGGGCATATTATATTAATTGCTTTGCATTGATCATTAGTCTAGATATGATTCCTAACTGATGTGTGGAAGGTTATGATGTAGCATAGATATCTATTTTGATTCGAAAACAAAGAGTTGTAAGGCTATAGATATTACACTTTTGCCTTGATTATCAAATAAAAGTTCAGGTTAGGTTATTTTATGTTTTCAATGTTTTCATTAGGCTGTTGCATATAGGCCTACATTAAATAACCAGACATGGGCATGGTTAATATTTGATTTTATATTTTAATTACACAGTTACATTGTTCATCACAGACATAAACCTGAATGTTTTACAGCTTCACACATCCAACGGAGCCAACAGTTAAAGAGCGCTACGAGCCACAGGGAGGAAAGCATGCAAGAAATAAATAATAAAAATCAGATTTTAATTATCTGGCACAGTTCACTTGATCTAAAAATAGTAACAGGACCCTCAAAGAGAACGAAAATCGTAGAAGCGCCGAACTTTCCTAAAGAAACATTATTCATTTTTTTCTGTAATAATGTATTGCACAATACAGTTTATAATGCTTCCTACACTCAGAAAGCCAGGAGTTTCCTATTAACGTGGTGTGACGGTAGAAACAGGGCCGCCCGGAGCCATGGCTTTTGGGAAGCGCTGTCCTTCAGGTGCTTTCCTGACACCATATTGAGATCCAAACAGCGTGGGATCCTTACTTTACAGGAGACATGGTGCCACTGCACCAAGCGCTCAGAGTTCATTATGTATACATAAGTTCGGGAAATCGGTCACTATGTCACACATGCGTTTTGCCCTTATGTACTGTATATTAGAAAAATCTATATTGAACAAATAAATAATGATTTGAGACCCTTTCGGATGGATTTCACAACAGAGCCGTCATTATGTGCTCATCTGAAGCATGTTCACAAAATGATGGAGAAAGAAATACAACATGACATAGTTTAGCCCAGCACAAATCTGATTGGCTTGGTAATCAGGTGGACATAGGTGCACGTTTTACTGTGTTTGCCGTCTGACCTCAATGTATGTGTCTGAATGCTTAACCATCACACAGAAGCCATGGATAAACAAAGAAAAGAATAAGGAGAGGAAGAAGGTATTTTAGCATTTGGTTGGATTTTGGTCATTGGTAAGTGGTCATTCATTTTGGCATGGTTTGGTTGACGTGTGGGCAGGGTCTCCTCAGACAGGGATGTGTACACGAGCGGTGGAATAGTGAAAGGAATTGTCATGGTTTCAGGCTGTAGGCGCACTCTGTAGGTCGCTACCACCTCTGGCTGTTTGGCTATCATTTACACACATCTGCTGTTCAACTCTTTACAGGATGTTTCATTAAAGCTCTAGCGTTTTCAAGTAGTCTTGTACAGACGGAGATAACGAAAAACAAAAACTTAATTCACACAAAAACACTCAAAATGCATTCCCTATTTCTCTGCAGAGCCTTGTCATGTAAGAACACCCCACACTGGAAGCTAAACAAAGGGAGATTTGTTTTCCCCTTTAGTTTTTGTTTGAATACTTCCTCCAGTATCTACAACACAAGCAGTTTGATTGCTTGGGTTACTCCAAAAAACTGGGCAGCTACGCCCGGAATGTTCTTCCCCCATAAGCTCTGAGTGTGACTGTGTATTCCAGACACTTTGGTTATTTGGCATAGATATAAACATCTATCCTTGTTATTTCTGGTCTGACAATTCACATCACATCAAAATAGAGCGGTCAATAGCAATGCAGTGGTACTTTGGTCTGTGCTTGTATTGGTTTTGGACTGTAAATGTTATTGTGGACATTTGGTTAATGGGTGATGCGCATGCAAACACAAAAATATATACGTAGCATATGCTATATCAAGAGTGTATTCAAAGACCAAAACCTGTTTTGTGGGTCGATAATAAAAAAAAGCAGAGATTGTGACATTTGATAACTAATGACAATTCCTTTCAAACGCTTCGGAAAACACTGTTCAGATTTATGAGGGTTTTGCTAGTCCCCAGTTTTAGCGTGTGTACACCCATCTGTGTGTCCATCCCAGCTTCAGATATCTAACCCAGGGAGAGCCCCGCTGGGCCTGCTGTCTGGCCACACGAGGTAGCTAGTGGTATGGGACTATGGAGGAACGGCTTCTCAGAGTAGTGGTTTCATCAAACCCAAAGGGACACAAACACAGTGACAAATGATGGCTAATGGTCAAAACAAAACAAACACATAGACACCTATAGTAGTACACCTATATGAGATCTTTCCTTGTAGCTGGATGTGAATGTTGGTGAAAATCAAGGCGAGAGTACAGTCACATAAAGGGATATCATGACTCAAGCTTTAACCTCAAAGCACACATTGTATGTTGAGTAATTTCTTGAAACTAGTATGGTTGGTTTATTGATTGGACTGTTGTGATGTTGTGCTGAGTTTTGGTCAGAATGGAACAGACTGATTTTTTTTCACGGTCCTTCTTACCAGGTTCTCACACATAATAGCCAGGCCTGAGCAGACGGGAGGCATCGCAGGTCATCGCCCCGCATATCTAGTTGGTACTTGTCTAGTTGAGCTTACAATTTTGTCAATGGAAGTGCATAAAATCAGAAAATGAAATTCCCCACAAGTCCGTATGGGTGCCAGTACTCACCGGATTTCGATTGTCAAATTATATGGCCAGATGCACTCCACACTACAAGGTCATTTGCATAAAGTTAACTGAAGTTCAACTTTAGTTCCGCCCCCTCATTTAGCTTCAAGCCTTCCCACAATCCTCTGCCCCATGTGATATCACGTCCAATACAAAGTGAATGTGAGACATGGTCAATTCGTCATTGTGTTTGTTTGGGCCGGCCGTTGCACGATAGGTGTTTTTTGTGGTATTATAGTGTGGATAATGTTGATTTTTTAGGTTGTTATTCAATCAAGCGGTCTACTGTAGCCATTCTCATTTACACTATAAAGGGCAACGTCATTCATTGTAGATTTCCCAGGGAGCAACTTTTACACCTTCCTACAACCTTACATCTTCTAAGAAAGATTAAAAATGGGAAAATGCTTACGCAAAAAGAAAATGCTGAATTTGAAAAGGAAATAAAAACTGAAATGTGAGAAAATCATTAAAGGTTTCTGATATTTGGCAAACACATTTTTTGGACCTCTTTAAATACTATGTACATTCACATGAAGTAACTGATGTTGCTTTAAATATATTTATATGTATCTATATTATATGATACCCTATGGGCAGTTGCTGAGGTACCATTCAGTAGCTGAATTATTTTCATATTGCACCTCTGTCCTCTCATCCTCTTACAATGCGAGCAATACAAAATATTCTACAAGAGGACGAATTTCATCTCATTAATATAGATACAACAAATCAACCAATAAGTATGTGAGGCTTTCCTCTCATGAAAGAGTCTTCTCGCTCCGATTTCACAGCTGAGCCCGAACCAAACAAATAAAATAACTGCTAAGAAAAATAAAATAAACTGAACAAAATTATGTGTCTCTCTGGAGTCAAAAGACGGCAGCGCTGGTGAACATCAGCAACACAAGACATTGAGCAAAAAATGTAATGAGAAAAGTGAGGGAGAATATCTACACAAAGGTTTGATCCCTTTCCACCCAACTGCTCAGAGGCTCGGTCCAAAGCTGGGGTAAGGGGTCGGGGTCGTATGACAGGGGACGACACGGGAGGTAGGAGGAGTATAGAGGAGAACCAAGTCAGTCGCTTACTTTTACATGCTTTGGTAAAAGTGGGAGAAAATGAAAAATCTCCTTTTTCAGCGTAGCATTTTATAAAAAAAAAAATGTCAGTCAACTTATAAACAAGAGGTTCCAATTTTCCATCCTCCACTCTTTGCAACGCTTCCTTTGACAAAAAAGGTTTCAAGTTTGTTTTGAGGTTTTTGGGCAGTTCCTTGTTCTCCGCCTTGTTTCTTCGACAGAGCAGCCTTTTCATTACTATCTTCTCATTCGGATTGTGTTTGAAAAAAAAAAATCAACATCACGAACACTGCAGCCGGCCAGCCTGCAGCCACCTTCACGCCAGCGTTGTCCGTGTTCTCCAGCACTGCCGTACTGACCTCGTAGGGCAGACACAGTGCGTCTCTGGTTACAGGACTCCAGCACTGGCACTCATATGCTGGCCGGTCAGCAGAGGACGTGCGGTTGACGTTTGGTTTTAAAGATGAGTGCTCCTCCTATGTCCTTATTTTTCACTTTGGCAGTGTAATACAAAGTTTGGATCGTCGTTATTATTATTATTCTTTATTTTTTTTCATTATATTTGAAATCATTTGGGTTCACCGTGGTGTGGAGAGGTCTGGTGTCGATTCTTGGCTCACTAGCAAGGTAGTTGATAGCTTAAAAATAATTTATTATCATTATTATCATCGGCAATATCGCTACTAGTTTTCCTTCAGTATATCCCCTTAAAGCCAAAGAAAGAAATTATCAGATCGATATTTAGTCGAGTCTCTGTTGAACCTAAAATCATTTCAAAGACTGTCTCTTACGTATCGCCTTACAGATGCCAGACAGGAAGTGCCAACACTAAGAGGGGAATAAATAGCTAGTGCACATGTTGGTTTGGGGGCCTCTCTGACACATTCTCTGGTGCTGAATTAAAGGGCTGTTCTGTCCAAGTGCTTCTTGATGTTGTCTGAACTGTGAGGAAGAGTGTTCCCTGGGCCAGGCTATGGTCTCACTATTGTCTCCATGATGCTTTACATAGACTCATATCATCTGCAAACGAGAGGAGGTGAGAGAGAGACAGAGAGCAGTCGAACCTCGGACCAGACACATGCTCTCAACAGAGCTCTCACCAAGAGAACGGGGAGGGAGGAGTCGGAGGCACAGGGAGGGATTAGTAGTGAATTAAGAGGGGGCTATGGGTTCCTCAGTTTGGTTTTCTATGGAGTGTGGGCACTGTAGCAGCCATTTCTAGAGGGACACACAATGGGGGGGATATGCAGGGATGGTGGTCAAGGTCCGGGGAAGTGAGGGGGAGGCGAGGAGCTTGGTGTCAGCGTGAGGCAGCGTCGAGCAGTGCGGGGGTCGCGGGGGTGGTGGAGCGTGAGGCGCTGCTGGAGCTGCTCTCCTTGGGGCTGAGGGAGACAGACGACAAGGCGCCCTGACCCACCAGAGAGAGGGTGCCCTGGGGGGCGGTCTGACCATGGGAGGGGGTTGCTCCGGGGTTGGCTGAGGTGGTGGAGGAAGAGGGGGTGCCCAGTGGAACAGCGCTGCTCCCCGGGAGGCCCTGCAGGCCCTTACCACACACGTGGTGGTGCTTCTCCCAGTCCTTGTGCTGGCAGAAGGAGCCGCAGTAGCGGGCGGTGTTGCAGCCGCTACACGTCTCGCTGGCCTTGCGCCCGCAGTTCCAGCAGCTCTGGAGGGACAGTGGGGAGAAAGAGGCAGGGCTTTGGTAAAGACATGGCCCCCTGCTGCCAGAATGCTGCCCCGGAAAACCCTCGTATTCAGGGGAGGGGAGTTTAGTGTTGCAACCTGGGTTGTTGTATGTTTGTGCAAATGTGGTTTTGTATGTCGGAATGTGTGTGTCTGTGTGTGTGTGTGTATCTTTGTTTTTTTGTGTGTGTTGGCGTGTGTGTGTGTGTGCGTGTGTGTGTGTGTGTGTGTGTGTGCGTGTGTGCGTGCGTGCGTGTGTGCGTACGTGTGTGTGTGTGTGTGTGTGGAGCTCACTTCGCTGGAGTCCTCCTGCTGGTTGATGACAGTCAGTGCGTCCTCTGAGGCTTGTCTCTTTGCCTCTGCAAGGGCTCG
>OMLJ01002236.1:5687-16773 GCA_900302595.1 Gadiculus argenteus | reverse complement strand
GGGGGGGGAGAGGTTATGGTTAGGAGAGGGGGGGAGAGGTTATGGTTAGGAGAGGGGGGGGGAGAGGTTATGGTTAGGAGAGGGGGGGAGAGGTTATGGTTAGGAGAGTGGGAGGGAGAGGTTATGGTAAGGAGAAGGAGAGGTTATGATTAGGAGAGGGGGAGGGAAACTACTCTAGTTTCTGGCTCTATCACGAATGGGATGTGACATAGAAAGCAAAATGGCTGTCAGGGATGTGGGTGGCGAATGATCATCATCCCGCGGGGTGCAGGGAGATGCTCCTCGGTCCGAGTCTGACTGATTAGACTCTGGAGCTGGGGGTGAACACCTGTTGCACTTTAAGCAATCAGTTTATCAGGTTAAACCAGCCATCTCCACACACACTAGAGATCTGCTGCATGGCAGCATGGAGCACCAGACTATGTATCATTATCTGAAAGCCTCCCAATAAACCAACATCCAACGCCACCACCCAGTGTCCTTGTCTGGAGGAGCCCACTTAAAGTAATCTAGGTGGAGTGTCACAGGTAACTAGGTGGTGTGTAGCATTGGACATTGTTACATATGGTTAGCAACGTCACTCCTGTTTTCTTCTTTAGAAATATGTTTATTTTAATAGAAATTAGTGGTTAGTAATTTGTTTGCACATGTTATCATTGTTAGTGTTATGTATTCTACCGTTCTATACTGCCTCTTCATAACACATTGCATATTCAAATAAGAGTGAGTGATTAAATGGATGCACTGTTTATACACAGTACAAGTACATTTATTTATATTTGTAGAAAAAATATATATTGTTTTTAAGTAAATCTTTTGCTTTGTAATGAATGTATTTACAATTGAAGGCAGTGTTGTGTAGTTACAAATGAGAATACAACAAGTGATTGGTGGATAATGTGTCCTTGTATGTCCTATAAATAAAAAGTAAAATATCTAAAAGTGCTCATTCAGTTGAATGTTGATTTCAGAACACTGGCGTTCAGCAGAGCGAGGTTGTAGTTTACCAGCTCTTGTCTCTTGTATTGTAGAGCTGGTCCATGTTAGGTCAAAGACATTGCAGACAATTGACAATTATTACGTAGAACTAGAAAATGCATATTCTGCTATAGTGTTAAGTGAGGTTGAAAATAGGTTTAATAAAGCTATACAGTTTAAGACGTACAGAAATGTATGCAAGATATAAGCACATCATAAAAGCACTGATTTTTCACTTGGCAACCATTTTCATGTAATCTCTCCTGACCTAGGCTGAGTAATCGTGACTGTGCCTGATTTTGGTTGCCCCAATGTTTCAGCTGGGATCTTACCCATCATTGGCAAACCATCCTTCCATACTATCCTATTACAGACTGCCAAATAAGTGTTGGTCTGCTTTGCTGTGGACACTGTGATGCTTAATGAAATATGTCACCCTCAACCCTCAGCAAATTAGGAATAAGTACACAAGGTTACTTACTGGTTGGTGGTGGTGGTGAGGTTCACTGGAGTCAGGAGAGACAATGGCAGCAGTGTTGATGGATGCCCATTGTCCTGCAGTCAGACTTCGGCTTGGTTTGCTGCCTTGGGAAGCGGTCAAACAAAGAGGTGTAGGGGGATCCTCTGTCCATTCCTCCCTCCATCTCTCTGCCCCTCTAGCTGCCCCTCTCAACAGAGGGGCAGCCTGGACAGGTGGTACAGCCGGGCTGGCCAGAGGATCCCCGACTGGTTGCATTACAATGATGTATGCTTGTGCATTCATCTTTATTCAATTAAAATATGTCCTATCCTTGTCTGGTAGCCTAAACAAATATAAATGACACTACTTTGTTAATACTTAGGATCCATTATGAACTGTATTCTGTATTTCGTTGGTTGTAGAGGTCGTTCACACATTTCATAGAAATCGATGTAATTACACTGAGCAAAGGGTTAGCCTTGGCTGCTTTGCAATTATCTTTTAGTCTCATCAACCATGGCAGAACAAGGCTGGGATTCAAGGCAGGATTGTCTGACTCCAAATCATTAGCGTCTTTGAATGATTTCAGAACCCTCATACAACTACAACACTTTGTCTCCCTCCAGAAAAGTCAGGTTTTCTGCAAAAAGTTTTTATATTTTATATGAAAGATATGTAATATGAATATAAAAAACCTCATTGAAATCTGTAAGTCCTTACAGAACCTGAAGAACCGCAGCTCTCTTTTTAAACATGATCAGAACCACCTCTGCTTTGATCAGAGGACCTGCGCAATGAATAGCTGTTAGTCAGGCTCTCTCTCTAGCTCTTTCGAATGGCCGGGTACTTCATAGGGACAATATCATATATTTGGTGAGAAATGTCTTAAAACAATCGTTTATCTATGTTTCCGTCACCATCAAGTGTTAAAAGTCTTGCCTGTGAACGCCCTGTAGACCTTCTTGTAGTGTGTCTTGTCACAAACAGACTGGAGCTGGAGTTGAGCACACACAAACATTTTACATTTGTGGACATTAGCAGGGAGAAGACACACACCACACACACACACCAGTTCACCGGGTATCGGCCCACCTGGGACTGTTGCCTCATCCTGGTACTGTAGTGGGTGGTCACTCTGCAAATGTACCTGCACACATAGAAAGACCACTTTTTGGACATAGCTTGGGATACAGGATTATGAGCATCCCTATTTCACTGCATGTATTGTTTTTCTTCATTAAAATACTTGCTCTATTGCAAGTTCTTACACTCTATGCTCTTGTTTGGCATTCTTATGATGGCAAGCGAGAGAGAGAGAGAGAGAGAGAGAGAGAGAGAGAGAGAGAGAGAGAGAGAAATAATAATGTTGAAGTGTGATTTGTATGAGGTAATGTGCTATAAAGCATATATACTTATTCAAAGCATTGCCACATCCTGTATCTGCTGAACTTTGAATCCTTAATTGGCCCCAGACCAGCAGCAACGATGCTATCAGTTGACCCATAGACATAGACAATCAGAGTGAGGCACAATCTCGTTATCTGGCTTCTGCACATCCAATTCTATGGCTCCGCCAAGGACTGTCAACCCTTGTTGTTGAACGCAAGAGGGAAATAAATACGATGTGTGATGTAAGAGGCTTATTGGTGCTTTTGAGTTGTAAAATAAGGCATTTATTGTGGTATTTGAATAATATAGAATACTATAGATAGGACATCAGTAAGACATTAAGAGGATGACGAGGAACAACAGTGTTGCTGTTATTGTGTTATAGCTCGCTAATTCTCTGATATGTTAATTCCAACTGAATGGTGTTCTGTGAAGACTGGACCATTATCTCGAGGGCTCAAATACATTTAGGCCTATTCAAAAATCCTTCTATTGGAAATGTTGTCACTTATGTACATTTAGACCATTTCAAAACACAAAGCACCCCTGTGGGGAAGCCATATGCACATTATATGGCACATATATTACATTTTAGAAAGGGAGGCATGATGTTTGCTAGCTGTGTGACTATATGAATAGTCTCTCTTGCAAGCCTCTTTTGAGGGAGAAGCTTGAATTGTGTAATAGGGCAATCATTGACAGTAGTGTAGATACTGTCGATAATAAGTATCTAGAGCACATTCTACAATGGTATTCAATGCGTTTCAATGCTTTAATAATTTGGGGGCTTTCTAAGCATTTTTTAATATGTTATTATTCGCGTTTAATCAAATTATTATCATGTGATTTATAGACACATGTTTTGGATAGATTAAAAGCGCTAATAAATATATACGAATAATATACCGGTAGACAACGAGATCCATTCTTACGTCATATCACCAAGCTCCTCCCCCATTTGATCCACTCGTCTTACCGTCGAAAAACAATTCTGTAACTTCTGCAGACATGGCTGTGTGGAGCAAAATACCACACAGCTGCTATGACATTGGTCATACATGGAATCCGTCCTGTGTGCAGTCTGCATTGGAAGTAACACGGGGGGCACTGGAGGTGTCGTTTAAAATTTATGCGCCGCTTTATCTGGTAAGTCCTGATAGTCATTAGCGCGTTTGCGTTTGTCGCCACTAGCAGCTAGCGCTGGGTTAGCGAATCATTTTGACAGGTAGACTAAACGCACTTCGTCAATATCATTGTGTTTATTGTGAATGGCATACGTTCCTGCAATCTGATGGCCAGCGGCAAATATACAAAGACAAACTTTGCAACTCATTCTGGTCTTTTCCGCTGAGCTAATTAAGCAATTGACCGACAACATAACGTTTTGGCATTCACCTTTAAAGTTTACAATCGCCCATCTAACGGTGTGCTTGTACTTGACCTTGTTGCTGCATGTCTACTAGCACGCACCGTGTGTGCACATTACGTGCTAAATGTTCTACCAATTGATAAACACATTCATGCATGACATTCCCATCTCATGTTTCTCATGACCTCTCCTTAATTCTCCCCCTCCATAATTCTGTCACACGAAAAATAACTGGAACTAGTATTGACAAGTTGTATCTTCTGTTCCCTGCTGAATACTACACTGTTTGGTCCATGTCACCATTGCAGATAGCAGCCATTTTAAGAAGAAAAAATAAGGACTACTACAAAAAACGACTCCTTCCTGAGATCCTTTTATCTTCCACCTTCCTTGGGGCCAATGGAGGACTTTACATTGTTTTCTTCTGCCTTCTCAGGTTGGAAGATTCACATGATTAACATATAAACACACTTACACACACATACACACACACTTCCAATCTCAGTCAAACATCATTTAAGTGCTGAGTCATCCACATGCTGTGTCCTTAATCAAATGTTGTACATTTAGAGATGTGAAGAGTTCCTGAGGGATTGAATACAATGCATTGGTGGGAATCTGTGTCAGCTGTATGTCCTAATGTTCTTGCTGCTTCCCTTAAGGAAACTCTTGGGAGGGTTCAACTCATGGTCTGCTGGCTTTGGAGCGGCTCTTCCTGCTTCCTATTTTGCTATTCTCATCGAGCGCAAGAGCAGGTGAGACTGTAAATAATGTTTGTGACTAGAATGACGTTGTTGTTAATACATTTGTGTTTAGCTACTAAATTTGTATTTACTAATTAAACAACTTTATTTTCCCTCCCAGGCGAGGGCTCCTGACAATTTACATGACCAATCTGGTAAGAACACCTCTGTGGTTTTTTAGAGTTCAGACAAAATGTTACTGCACGGTTAAACAATCAATCAATTAAATGTATTGTTTAAAGTGCAGTCTCACCATTGAAATGGTCTCAGAGCTCTTCTGGGGGAAGACATCAATACATTGATAAACAGTGTTGATGTGCATGTGCACGGTACTGTTGTGCTGCGTCTCTAGGTTTAAGTGTCATCGCTGATTGCAGTAGGGCTCTGGTGCTGCATACCAACTGAAATGGACGGCACTGCTGGATGCACATAGGGGAAGCACTGACATAGAACCAGACAGGAGAGCTGCAGAATACCTATTCTCTCCACTGGAAATATTATTAAAAAAATAATATATATTATTATCTCTCATTTATATATAGCGCCTTGGTTTGTGTCTAGATCATTGCTTTGTGTCTAGATCATAACAAAAAAACAAGCAGCGGTGCTGCTTGTTTTTTTGTTATGATCCAGTTCCCTCCCTTGGCTCATGCATCTGCGGACCTGTTTTCAGGCCACGGAGACCCTGTTCCGCATGGCGGTGACGCGTGGCATCATCAACCCACTCAAACATGGAGAGGTACGGTATGGAGTAGTCCGCTATAGCTTCATCACTGTGGATGGGCAGAATTGGCTCTTGAATCAATTCATTAGGAAGGATTAACCATGATACACAAATGAGTCCTCAGCAATGCTGTCTCTGTACTTCTTGTCCATAGTCGTTGACCTCTGTGTTCTTCCAACCAGGTGCTGCTGTTTTGCATCACTGCATCCCTCTACATGTTCTTCTTCAGGTCAGTGGAACCCAGAGCAGTTTGTATGTCAGAATAATCTAGGAGCCAGTTGTGCTCCTGCGGCGGTTTAAGTTCCTGTCAGCGAGTCTGTTCTGTGTGTTTTTAAATTCCTCTCATTGGATCTTCTCTGTTTACAGGTGTAAAGACGGTCTCAATGGCTTTGCGTTCTCTGCACTGAAGTACGTTTACTTTTACTAATGAAGTAAAGTCATGGTTGCCGGCTATTCTCAAGGGGTGCTCAAGCTGTGGTAGATGATGCTACTATTGTATGTGATCTTCCCCCAGGTTCATCGCTGGGAAGGAAGAGATTCCAAAACATGCATTAGTAGGGCCATCTGAGCAGGACTCCCACACGCCTTTGGAGAGCACCACCACCACCACCACCACCACCGCCGCCGCCGCTGCTGCTGCTGCTGCTGCTGCTGCTGCTGCTGTAAAGAGTGAACTTCCAGGCCGCCCGGGATCAGGCCGGCCTGGCCTGCTGGCATACATCCGACGGCTCCTGGAATCAGTGTAAGCAAACAGCCCTGGAGGTAGAACAGATTGTCTGTAACATATGAGCTGGTTGTTGTTTAGTTTAGTTTATTTGAGGGAAGGGACTGTGCAAATACACATAGGGTAAAAATGCCAGTATTAGCCAAGATGTTAAAAATGCTTCCTTAAATGTGTCATAGCAAAAGCGGAACAGGATGTGAAGTTTAAAGATTGAAGAACGGCACAACACTCATATTTATTTATTCCAGATGCAAGCGTGGACCTAGACATCGATGTTGTAGACATTACCATGACAACTGTGTATCCTACTGTGTTAAAGTAAGTACTTTCCCAACATATTGTTATAGTCCCATAAGCCTTTCCATGCATGTGAGGAGGGGTTCATCTGTAACCCCAGGGGTGTCCTTTTTGCAGGGGTTTGTTCGGATGTTCAGCGTGGGCTACCTGATCCAGTGTTGCCTCAAAGTGCCGTCGGCCTTCAGACAGATGTTCTCTAAGCCGTCCCGCCTTCTCTACTTGCTCTACAACAAGGACAACTTCCAGCTGGGGGCCTTCCTGGGCTCCTTCGTCAGTATTTACAAGGTATCCCTCCTTTGTGTTTACTCACCCCCTGAAGGCCTTCATCTCTCCATCTGTGATTCTTCATGTGCTTTAACCCATCGTTTTTACCAAAGATGGCCTAATTTGGCCAAGAAGACTATAGTTCCTCTTTTCACAGCCTGTTGAAGGCAGGAATGTTGCAGCGTTATTCTCCCCTGCTTTCTGTCTAAATAGTACAAACACGGAATGGGGGGGACATTGTTGTTGTTGTTGCGTCTATAGAAGAAGAATGAACCGGCATGGTGCGACAGGGGTGCAATGTTTGGATTAAGTGTTTTCTGTGCAATCCTCCACCGGGGGATTAGGGCCAAGATCGAAGATAGGGTCAGTTCACAAATATTTTCTGTCCATCGACCTGAAGATGTGAGAGAGAAAAAAAAAAAAATCTATTCCCCTCTGTTTCAGTCCCTTGAGAATGTGCTGTTTCTGGTGTCTGTAGCTTTAAATGCAAATTTGCTGATGCCAATTGCAAACAAATGAGCTGTCAGAGTGAACCACAGCATGGAGGAGAAGTGATTGTTGCTGTTTGCGGACTCCCGGAGCTCTTTATCTATATAATAATGTATAATAAGAATAATATATAGGTATCTATATAATGTATCTAATGTCACAGCCAAAAGCTATGTGTGCCTCCGGATGATATTATGGATCATAAAGACTGCGTCTGATGTCTCTGGTACTTTCACAACAAGTAAAGACTCGTGGTGGGGGTTATCTCGACCATGGTTGAGAAGAATTGCGGGGAAAGGAGCTCCCGGCGGCAGGGGAGATCCGGCGGCAGAGCAGGGAGTCCACCGGACTACCTGCCAGGCAGACACATGACAAACTGATAAATTAGACCTATATCTAGATCTATTTTTTAAATGTGTGAAAAATCGTATTTATGCTCTGATGGGAGGGGGATGGGGAAGTGAGTGGTAATATTCAAATGTGCCTTCTTTCTACGTAAGAGTCAGCGCCAAAACTGACTCGCTCATTTGGATACTGTAGGCGGGGTACTTTCAGAAATGCATATCTCACTCAAAAAAGCATGTACAGACTTATCTCAAAGTTTGTATGCGTGTGGCAGCACCAGAGACCCACAACAACACCCCAAATCCCAGGAAAAGTGTTCTTTTCATAATATATCCCCTTTTAAGTGTTTTTTACGCATGCTCCCGTAGTTCCTTTCAGTTCTCAGTTGATCACCTAGATGTTTTGAATGTGTTCACCCCCCAGGGAACGAGCTGCCTTCTGCGCTGGCTGCGGGATGTGGATGACGAGTTCCATGCACTCATAGCTGGTGAGTGCTGGTGACACACACCTTATCTTTACATACACCTCAGATCCTCCTCAGACAGATTTGCCAGTTTTTAATTTAGAACAAACACTAACCCCCCCTGCCCCCCCCGCTCCCCTATAGGGTTCCTGGCTGGCACGTCAATGTTCTTCTACAAAAGCACTTCAATATCCATGTACCTCTTCTCAAAGCTTGTGGAGGTATACAAATAAAATAATAATGTATGTAATTTAATAACATGTATCTAAGACCCCTTTTTTTGTTAGAATATTTGTAACAAAAAGATAGATGATGGTGGAGATAATAAAAATGTGTTTGTCTGCCTCCAGACCATGTACTTTAAAGGCATCGAGGCTGGTCGCTTTCCTTACTTGCCTCATGCAGATACAGTCCTCTACGCCATCTCTACAGCCATCTGCTTTCAGGCTGTAATACACACACACAATCACAATCAATTGGACCACTTGCTGTTCGTTTAGTTTTATGACCACCTTTTGTACTGTAATCTCCTCTCAGGCTGTGATGGAAGTCCAGAACCTCAGGCCTTCATATTGGAAGTTCCTGTTGCGGTTGACCCAGGGCAGGTATGTCACGGCTTGTCTGTAGAATAGTCCACAGCTGATTCCCTTGGTTGGTTTCTTGATCTCCCGGTCTTCGGTGTCTAGGTTCGCCTTGATGAACAGGCAGGTGCTGGATGTGTTTGGCACCCAGGCCTCCAAGAACTTTGGAGGAGTCTTTCCCAAGTTGGACCCCCTTCACACCACAACGCTGCTGCCGCAGGGGGCCGACACAACGCTCGGCTGATACGGGGGGCCGTGTTAAGGTCTTGGAGGGCTGAGGGAGAGCAGGGAGTTTTGATCACCAAAAACCTTTTAGCATTTCCTTTAAACACAGAGCCGGTCTGTTCTTGCAGGCCAACAGGGTGGCTGAAAGGAAGAACTGTGTAGTGACAATAAGGATTGGTCTCAGTGTGAGGTGTGCGTTACCAGCTCTCTGTATTGTTGTGGAGTTCACACAGGCTTTTACATATAGTGTGATTGAAGACGTTTCTATGAATCTATATATAGATCAAACAGCAAAAAATATTGAATGGCTGAATAGGTTTGAACATAATTCAGGTGGTTGATTGCCAGTGAGTCTGGTTTGTGTTGGATAAAAGATCTCAAGTGGATACGTTTGTAGCATTTATCCTATTGCTTGACTGAAACACTTGAACTACATGTTTATTGATGCAGTGGTAGGGCGATACAAAGGACTACTTAAATCCATGAAATTGGTGGTTGATTTTAGTTAAAAAAAAGCCTTTTAATAATTGTTTTGGTTTGTTTACCTTGTCGAGCCAGACCTCAGTGTAGTCTCGACTCTTCTTCTCTTCAGAAGATCACTTGCAACCATTTTAATTTGTATTAATTCACATTTTTGACTGATTTGTTGTAGGATTTGAGATTTTAACTCAAGTGTTGAGTTAAAATCTTCACAATGACATTTAACTTGATTATAAAAGTGTAACCTTTTATAAACATTATTACAACTAATACCTTTTTGAAGTACATACATTTCAACTTATTTTTTGTAATTACATTTTTTCAAATACAACTCGTATTTGTACAGTTTACAAGACAATAATTGTATGGATCTACATTCATAGCAGAATTGAAATTGTATTTGTAATTTCTAGGGTCACAATGCAATTTTCTGTGATTTCTGTTCAGGCACGTAGGTTTTTACCAAATCAGAACAGAACTATAGCAGTACCAGTAGATCTGGCAAAAGTACTCTCTGACCAAGGAGAAAGTATGATGACACTATAAGCAGTTTTAAATCCTTTACAATAATTGTGTGTATGAAACATTTTAAATGCCTGTAAAATCTGTGAATTTAAATAAATATTTTAGCCTCTATTTACTGGCTGCCTGTTTCATTTGATGGGAGTAGTGCACTATCTTTGGTATCATAGAAGCAGCTTCAGAATAAAACAGCAAAAGACTGCTGTTGAAATGTTATGTTTCTTCATTGCTGAGGAAAGAGTACTGTTATGAGGTGTATGGTATATTTGTTGACATCTTTGTTTTTTTTTTCCCTTTGTTTTTTTTCCCCTTGTTCATCCTTGCCAAGAGGTTGACCACCTACCTCACAAGCAATGGGTACATTGACACCAGCTACCAAAAGGCAGGTGTGCCAGGTTTCCCAGGGTGTGTGGAACACTGCAGTGATACAGGAGCAGATCCAGAGAGCAAAAAGAGAGGTGACCTGCATGTGGTGTGGCTGGACCTTGGCAACGCATACGGGTCTGTCCCCCACCATCTCATCGAGTATGCTTTGGACTTCTTCCATGTCCCTGTCTGCATTCGGACCCTGGCAGTGAAGTACTTTGAAGACCTCCGGATGTGCTGCACCCATCAGGACTTGACCACAGGCTGGCAACGGCTGGAAGTAGGTATTGCCATGGGATGTTCAATCTCTCCCATCCTGTTCGTCGCAGCCTTCAAGATGATCCTTATAGGGGCAAGGGAAATGGTCGGAGGAGTGAAGCTACCATCAGGTCAAAGGTTACCACCAGTGAGAGGTATGATGGGAAAAATTAGTTTTTCCATCTGTTCATCTGTTTTCTACTGTTTTACATTTTGAATATGTTCTTAGAATGAATGTATGTGATTTAGAATATATGTTTGTGTCTTAGAATCTGTCTAAGAATGTTTGTGTCTTAGAATGACTGTGCCCTTTGGCTAATGTGAGGCGTCGTTCGGACACCAAAGGGACAGCCATGTGTGTTTACGACAGGTTACGACCTCTTGGACAGAGGGACAGAGGGACAGAGGA
>OMLJ01002201.1:25506-35589 GCA_900302595.1 Gadiculus argenteus | reverse complement strand
CTCCTCCCATCATTAGTTTCTCCAGTGCCGACCCGGTTCCTGATCTGATCTTAACGCAACCTCTGACATCTCGGCACGGGGGTGGGGGGGGGCAGCTGCAAGGTTTGGGAGGCCCAGATTTGTTTTAGTTTCCCTTTCTCCTTCTCCACCACTGGCGGCGCTCTGTCCTTCTCCCATCATCTCACAGACCGCTTTGGCTTCGTCGACGTAAGACGAAGGAAAAGAAAACCAGCCGGCGCTCAAACAAAGGATGCACTTGTTTACACCAAATCGAAGAGTGGATAATATCAGAACCAGACTGTCCTCGTGTCCGGGCCGCGGGCGCCGGGGGCTGGCCGCTGCCCCCGGGGTGAAGCACTTTGACCGTGGCTCTCTTGTGTCTCTGCGTCGCTCTCCACCGAAGCCGTTTCTCATCCATGGCTCAAATAAATGTTATGCTGCATCTCCGGGCCGCAGCGATAATACTCTCAAACCGTTTGGATCGTTCTGTCTCTCCCTCTAGTGAACCCCCCCCCTCCTCCCTTCTCACAATATTATTTTGAACATTGTTGTGTAAATAATCATAGGTTTGAGGAATGAAATGCTATTTAATTTGTTTTGCTTTTTCAATTGTAGTGTGGTGGTTTTTCTTTTTCAAGACTTCCAGTTGGACGTTTGCTCAGGCCTGTTTTTATACATCGATAGCCCCATACAATCAATATAATTCCAAATCTAAAGAGGTTACTGCAATGAATTAGACGAAGGCGATGTGTGGTTTTTTTGTTCCTTTTTTTTTTTATTTATTCATTTTGCGACTAATTTGGACTGAAAAGGCCCCGACTACTGTTAGGAGAACTCGAAACGGCGATTGACCTGCAGCCAGACGCAGAGATGGCGATTTCCTGCCCCAGTTTGATGAGCCATATTAGACTTGAAGCCATCCCTCCCTCCCGGTTGACTCGAGCGTGCTCGGTCATCCAATGCAAGAAAACACATTCTTTTTCCCAATACAGGCACAGCTCCTTGAGTTGCTCTAGCGGTGGGCTGGGGTTCGTTCGGCCCGGCAGCCATTCAATTCCACGCCCTCCCCCCTACTCCTGTTTAAGTCCCTGAGTGATGAACAGCCCTGGTGACTCATCTCTCCCCTCAGCCCCCCCTATCCCCTTGCCCTCTGTTCCTCTCCCCTTGCCCTCTGTTACCCCCCCCTCCACCGTGCTTCAACTCTCTTCCTGCCTGGCTTTGTTCCAGAGGGGCCGGAGCAGAACCTAGAAATTGGGGCTTTTCCTTCTTTTCTTTTTTTTTTTTATTCCGTTGAGCCCTCGGTGCGTATCCCATCAATCAACCTTCAAAGACTACCACTCCCAGAATGCTGAGGGTCACAGGTTTCCGTGGCCGTTTATTGGACTCTCTCTTTCTCATGCTCGTCTCAAATTGGGGCTCCTTTCATCTTGTTGAGTCTTGTTCATGCAGGTTAACGAAAGCGGTGAATCCAGCCCTAAACCCCGGACACTCTGTAGTCCGATCATGATGGGAGACAGATTATTCCTAGGAAGCATCAATTTAAATACAATACAGAGGCGGGTGGACTCAAAATGCTCTCCAAAGCCTAAATAATTGAAACGGTCCTACAGTTGGTTTGGAGACACTGCTGCGTTGCGTTTTGATGCCTCGTTGAATGCTATTAATGAGGTGTTGAGGGTTGATTTCCAAACGATGAATTGAGCAGTTCTCCATTTGAGTTTTCTTTGGTCCCTATTACCCGCCCAACATTGTTAAATTGTATTTGGATTGGTCCTCTTCGACCATCCAAGCCTCGGTTTGAGTGGCGAGCGATTGCCTGATGTGATACTGAATTAGTTTGGTTTGGGTTTTGTTTAATTCCGATCCCGGGTCGGCTGAGCGCTGATGCTCTGTGGTCTGAGCCTATGGCGAACCACAGGATCCAAGTGTTGTAGACCTGGATTTAAAACCTAATAAAGAACAATTAATTCCTACAATCCAACATCCTGTCATCATTTGTCCGAGGTATAGGAAGGAAACCCTTCACAGCTGGCCGGTGACCCAAAGGAAAAAGCATTAGCTGATCCCTGACTGAGTTGTGCAGCCTGTTTCTAATCAGGCAGCGCACTGCCTATCCATTTGATTTAAGCTCTTAGGGGTTTCAGTCCTCCCTGCAGTTATGTAGAGAACATCTCTCACACGGGCACATTGAACAGCTCGCGGTCCGCCCCGTCGACTGCACAGCAGATCAGAGGGTCCTGTTACCAGCTCATCGGAGACTGGAAAGTCGGCGCCAGTTCTGAGCCTCATCTCCATGGCAACACTGGACTGCCTGGGCCTCAGATGGACAACAGATGAAACTCTTGTTACGCACTGTTGCAAGAAGGGTAGCTAAATGGGCTGATCCTAAAGCAGTTGCCCAATCGTTTATCAAATGATTAGAGCTGATCGATCGCAGATACACAATGGAGGCACCATTCAAATGCATGTGCTTTAGGATTTGTTTTGTTTGGAGGGAGCCCAAAGACATCGTCCTCTTTTGGAAAAGGTGTTGAGGCGATTGTGTGTGTCTTTCTTTGTGGGTGGGGGTGTGTGTATGAGGAGGGAAGGGGCGGTTACACAATGATCTACAACCCTGCTCAACTGGACTCTCCCAGAAGAGGCTGCCTGTGATCTCAGCAACCGGACCAGTAAGGAATTCTACTGTGGTCTTGTTGAGGTATGTATTCTATGCTTCATTCTGCATGGCAGTCAGTCACCATCAAAACTTAAGTTTTTGTTATCTAACTCACTTTTGTTATCTTCTCAGAGGATGGGTCAAACAGTGAAGGCTCATTATTGCGTTGTCTTCTGTTCCAGATCGTGCTGTCTGGGAGGATGCTGGTCTTGTGTCTGATGCTGCTGACCCTGTATGCTGTGGAGGCACAGAGGAAGCAGCACAGCCTGGAGTGGGACTACAGGTCTGAAGGTGACTTCACCTCTTCATCTTCACCTCACACTTAATCAGTAGACCTCGTGTAGCGCACGCATACGGTAAGTCGACCAGGCAGTCGCGTCTCCGTCGACTGGGAGTGGGGGATTGGTAAGAAAATGGTGATATGATACATATCGCAATACAATGGACACAATTATATATATTGCATATTGTGATTCTTTCATTATGTTATTTATTCATTGTTTTTTTAGGTTGAATTAAATGATGGATGTTTTGTAAAAAAAACATCTACGCTCAAGATTCACAGATTACCTTAATATTTGTTGTGCAATTAAAAACATAACATTCTTCATGTTTGATGGACGTCCAGTTTTCTGATCTGATCTAATGACTAATGGGCTTACTCACAATCACAATGTGATGCATGTAAATATACATGTTTTATATTGTGATATGTTGTATCACAATATATATTGTTATGCAAATATACATGTTATATTGTGAAATTGTTGTTATACATATAAATGTATACATGTCAATGTACATATAAATGTTATATATTGTGAAACATGTTGCTTCATAATATTTATTGTTATACATGTATATTATATACATATAAACTTGGTTACGCAAATGAAGCCTTTACACCGTCACAAAACATATGTAAACAATTAAAATCGATACAACATGACGCCGTAAGTTGAGGTAATGTATATTTCATTTTTTCTGTCGCCATTGTCTTTGGTCTCTTTAGCACAGAAGGTCAATTCCAGAGGATGCGCCAACCTCACCCTGGTCTTAGACAACTGGAGATACGCGATCATGACGCAGGTCAAAGACCTGCTCCTGCATGACCACAACACTGTGCTGCCGGACTATGGAAGGTGAGAGCATCCAACCCCACCTTATTATACCGACGCTGTTTAACACGAATCAGGCTTTGATTGATTGAGAATTTTATTAGTAGATTGACATGGAAAACATATGATGCAGTACAGTACATGTTCCGTACAATTGACCACTAAATGGTAACACCTGAATAAGTTATGCAACTTGTTTAAGTCAGGGCCCATGATACTCAATCCATGGTAGGCCTACATCCAAATATACTATCAACAGAATACATTCATCATAAAAGGGGGGGGGATGATTCTTCATGGGCCAGTTAATGGTTGCTGCCGCCTGTAGGAGCTTTATCAGTGCGGTTTTGAAGGAGCATATAGATGCACAATCCTTGACAGATGTTGGGAGTGCATTCCACATTTGGGCTTGAAGAGGCAACGTCGTTAAACCTCCGATTCCTAATCGATATTCACTTGTATTTGTTTCATGTTGTTTAATGTGGTCTAGGATCGGGCCGCTGTCCGACGCCCTGGGCGACCTCTACAAGGAGTTCAACGCGCTGAAGGAACGCCTCGGCGACCTCACGGCCAAGTTCGATGACGTGGAGACCTTCGTGGACGACGTGAGGGCGGGCAGGACCCCCGCTCCGGCCCGGGGGGAGCCCAGACCACCTGCCGAGAACGGCACGGCCACCGAGGAGGGACGCAGACCGCCGGGGAGGAGGACTCGAGTCGTGGTCAGGCGGATAAAGAAGCCGGCTGGTTCCTGAGCTCCTCTTTATCCATCGGAAGTGAAAAAACGAAATAAACTATAAAACAATTATTTTATTTGACTTTATATTTGTGTTGAACTGTAGACCTGTGTGGTCACGATGAGATTAACCGTGCATGTGAAAGGTGCTATTGTGTACGTGTTTGTAATCCATGGTTTTGGCCTAGGCTGTTCATTGTAATTTAACCATTAAACAATATACTGACTTCTGGCTGTTCCATTTCCCCTCACGGGGATCAAGATTATACATTACATTACATTGCGTTCTGTTCTTTATTCACTTTGACATTTAGTTAAGTTGCAACGTCACAAAAACAAACTATTTTTGTATGGTTCACAACTATGGTTCAGTATTGACTTGTGTTTAGGGATTATTTAAATAAGGCAAAACGGATAATTTAACCCATAAGAGAAGAGGTGGGTTAGTTTCAATAAAAGGGTGTACTTTTCTGATGATATCCTATTCTTCATGGTGGGTACATGGCACGCACGTTATATTTATGGATGGTCGTCTGGGTAGACGACAGAAGATATTGTATTCGTCGTAGTTATGAAACGTTAGGTTTCATGTTCGTTGAGATCTGTCCACGCAGGAGAAATGAAACCGAAACTGAATTTCGTTTGGATTAGGGACAGTCGTAAAAATATATGAAATCTCAATATAATATTCCAATGAATGTAAGTATTTGGATGTTCGATACTTTCCAATCACTTGTTAATGTATTAGTATTATTTATATGATTATTATCCCTGAATTGTATTGTCTGAAATAGATGGCTAAACAAAGCAACATAGATACGCCTTAAAATGCATCAGTAGACAATTGAGGACGGTCCCTTACTGGGACCGTGTCTTGATGTATTGATTGAGACTTTTACAACAGTGGAGCACAGTTCTGACAGACTGAAGTCGTGTTTGTGAGGACTAAACAGAGATGTGACCAAACAGGTTGGTTTCGGTAACTTCTTATTCTGTAATATAGACATTAGTGGTTAAAATTGTCTTTTGATATGCCTTGTAATCGCGTGTACGGCAATTAAACGCTGCTGTTGAATCGCTGTTGTTGGTAGAATTGCTGTAATTCGCACGTATGTTATCAGTGGGAGATTATCATATGTTACCTATGCCTGATAATATCAGGCTATGCCTGATAATATGGTACAGAAAGTATTGAGCTAAAATGCCAAAACGGACTAATCATTTGCATTTTCTTCTTGAAAGTTGTTAGTATAAGTAGATAAAGCTTTTGGACAGCAGCATCTGCAGTATTGATATGCTGAATATTATTGACCACACTAATACATAAACCACAGGGGTGGTAGCAGGGGTCTGGATCACCCTCAGAGAGACGGCTTCAGATGGAGCAGAGCTCGAATCAAACGCAGGGTGGGACTCGGGGAACCAGGAAGGATGGTACGACCAAGGAGGGCGGGACCCACGGCCCAAGGACAAGACACCAGGTAGACAAGACAGATATGCTCTGGATTTAGACTGAGATCAGACGTGTTTCTTTTTCAGTCAGCTATTACAGTTATAATAATGATAATATAATTATAAATAATTATAATAATGTTAATTATAATTATAAGTATTATTATAATTATATAATTATAAGTATTATTATAATTATATAATTGCGTTTCCCATGGTAAGTATGATAAGTATTATTATAATTATATAATTATAATAATTATATAATTATTATACATAATAATTATACAAATAATTATAATAGTGCATCGTTTATATTGTTATCAGGACTTTATATTGATATAAAGATAAGGGTATGTTGTAACTGAGCTGATGTATGTTAAACCAAAGCATGCTTTGTCCCATCCAGGATGAAAGGCCAAGGAGTTCCTCCAGCCGGAGAGCTGAAGACTCAAAGAAGAAACCCAAGAGAAGCAGAAGAAAACGGAAGAAGTCTGGCCGGGCCTGCCAGGGTGGAGAGGAAGCCGAAGATGTGAAATGTCTGGTGGATGGTCAGGCTCAGACTCCATCGCCAGCGGAGACGCTGCCGGAGTCCCCAGTAGAGCAGACCCAGACCCCAGCAGAGACGCTGCCGGAGGCCCCAGTAGAGCAGACCCAGACCCCAGCAGAGACGCTGCCGGAGGCCCCAGTAGAGCAGACCCAGACCCCAGCAGAGACGCTGCCGGAGGCCCCAATGGAGCAGACCCAGACCCCAGCAGAGACGCTGCCGGAGGCCCCAATGGAGCAGACCCAGACCCCAGCAGAGACGCTGCCGGAGGCCCCAGTAGAGCAGACCCAGACCCCAGCAGAGACGCTGCCGGAGGCCCCAGTAGAGCAGACCCAGACCCCGGCAGAGGCAGATGGGCAGCTTGTGAACCATCAAGATCAAACCAGTCAGATTCAGTCCGCGGAGACCAACGAGTCGCCCCGCCTGAAAAAGCATAAAATACAGCGCCACCAACAGGCTGCAGTGGTGCACGTCCATACTCAGACTGCAGCAGTGACTCAGTGCACCCGGGGGACGCAATATGAACCACAGAAGGAGGGCGAGGGCACTGAGGAGACGCAGGGTAACGCCCCCAACCTGGGACAACCCGGGACGAACCAGACTGTACCGGCGCATCCGGAGCCAAACCTGCAGACAGGGAGACAGGTGGACGAGCAGAAACCCCAAGAAACGCCCAGGTCAGGAGTTAGCGCGGAGAAGATCCAGTCAACCTCGACGGACCAACAGACGTCTACCACACGAGGTGGGGGAGGTGCAGGCGTCGCGGCCGCATCAATGGAGGAGAAGGCAAACCTCAAAGGAGATGTACAGAAAAAAGAAGACAGCCCCTCTGGGAAAAGCTCAGTGCCAGAGTCCGGATTGCCGAAAGATGCCCCGGCCAAGCCCCCTTCGTACGCACAAGCGGTGAGGGAAGGGTCTGCGAAGGTGGAGAGGGGATCGGACCCCCGCAGGGCGTCCAACAGCGAGACTGAGCGGTGAGCAGCAAACCAACAGATACTTAACCAAACTAGGCGCTTTGAACCACAGCTTTCAACGCAGAATGACTGATGAATATAACCATGGCCTGACCCTCATGTCCTCTGTCTCTTTGTATTCCCATTCCAGGGGCCAGACTCCAGGGAGGTCTTTACCTTCTGAGACCCCCTTGTTCACCTTTCACATTCACGCAGTGTTGGATAAGAAATTTCGGTTTGACCCTAAACATGACAAAATCTTTCTGGCTCAAGAAAGTGAATGGCATCTTCTTAAAGTGACCCATTTATCGTAAGTATACATGATGCTTGTATTTTGCTTTAATGTTAATACTTGAACACTACTTTAACACTGTTGAAGTCTATTTCATGAAATAAATATGAATTTCTCATCTTCAGTGAGCTCCCTCAGAAAGGCTTCCTGCTGGAAGCAAACTTTTCCCTGGAGGACAGATATGTTGCAAGGGGGCAGAAGCATGTCTACACGTATGCCATAAAGCAAGGCCACAAAGACATTGAAGAGACGGCCATGAGGAACATCTTCATTCCCTGGAATAAAACTGATAAAGGTGGAAACTGTAGATATGTTGGTACACATATGGGGGGTTCTGGGTTCGACCCCAATGCCTGCAGTCTTTTACTGGACATGTAGCTGAATTCACTTTCAGTCACTGACTAGATATATGTTTTTTTCATTTTAGATCTGCACCTTTTTGAGGGCTACATATGCCGAATGGAGCACACGTCCATGGTGAGACGTTTATTTCAAACTGTCTGGAAGAAACCAAAGGATGACGATATTGCGGAAAGCTGGCAATTCTCTATGTCATTGCTGCTGAAAAGAATTTTTAAGAATTGGTCTCCATCTGATAAAGAAGGCACAAAGAATCTGCATAGGAACCTAACCGACTTCCACTACACAGTCAGTTGTGATCCACCAAGAATATATTACCCGGATAACTCACACCCCCCCATGGTCAATGTAGGTACAATCAACATTCCCAAAAATACTATTGTTACTTATGCAAATTAAAATGAATCATCAGTTCTCATGTCAATTCCCTGCTAATTCAACAGGTGTCCAGGTTGCTTTCAGAGCATTTGCTTCACATCTTAGAAGGAGCTGTGTCCGAGGCGGGCCAGATGAGCAGCAGGCCTCTTGTGTTGGCCTTGTCTGTGTTTGTGCTCTCCCTTCGGTTCAGTGCAGGTCTCGGAGTGAAGGGCTTGGCTAACCTCTGCCAAGTATTGTCGTCAGCAATAAACAGCAGTAACCTGAAAGAAGTGTTCAGTAGTTTCAACAATCCACAGAAGTAAATTATTTTTGTTGCCTTTTGCATGTGATTTTTCTTTGTCTATTTTAACATTTCTCAAATGACACTTGAAAATGCACACTTCCCTTTCCCTGGCAGTCTTGTTCTTGGGCTGATCAACCAGTGTGTACAAGTTAAGGTGTCAGAGGTCCTTCTGCTCATTCCTCTGCTCCACACACTCCGACCACCGCCGTCAGCACCAGGAATGGGTCCTACTGTTGGGGAGGAGAACTGGTCTGGATTGGACATGGTCAAGTTCTGCAATTTCAGAGGCAATTTAGCGGGATGGAACGACAAGAGAAGGTAAGTGGGAACAACTTTACTCCAGGAAGCAGCGAAGAGAACACGTTTTGAAATTAAAACAGTGTAGTTTTTCACCAAAACACAATCTTTTGGAAAGGAAAATCATATCATGAGTTATTATTTAATTGAATGCATATGTTAAAGTTACCATAGTAACAGGGTTCACATTATGGAGAGGCGGCTGGGAGCTGAGCTACCCTGAAAACAAACTAACAGGATTATTGACACATTGACACTTTTCTGTATAACAAATGGTTTGGTTATATCTATCAGGTTTACTGAGAAAAAATCTGTAGTTGCTTAATTAGCATCTAAATTCAGTTTAGACGCACCTTTTGGACATTGTGTGAGTGTGGGGGGGAACTTGGTGTTTGTGTGTTGAGATGTTGTCAATGCTTTGCGGTAAATACACTGAACTGATCAAATTTGCATTGTTTTTGTGATTCTCACAGGATGATGATGACTTTGATCCAGAAACACTTAACTGTGGTCCAAGAGATGCCTCTGGTGTTACGAAGTTGGCTGGCGCTGATCGCATTGGAGGACTTCCCAGAGTTCTCTGAGCTGACCGGAGTGCATCCTGGCCTCCTGATCCAGGCTCTGCTCTATAGGCTCCGACAGCACGCCTCCGGGACCACCTCAGACCACCTGAATGACCAGGTGAGTCTGACATACAGACGTGTATACAGGGGGCCAATGACACGGTGACATTTGGCCACTATCAGACAATATAGGAGCGAGACAAATTAGGTTCCGTCTTGGGAAATATTGTGAAATCCACATGGGGGTGGGGACATGCATTTTTTATTTTCCTTATATGTATTTAAAAAAAGTATTTTTCAAATACATACAATATTCAAAAATGTGATTGGATATTCGATTGAAAAGACCCCCAAAGAGTTCTCCTGGTGGGTCTCCAGGAGCCTTCATCACACCAAGGAGCCCCTGACCCTGCTTCCCCCCCCCCCCTCCCCCCCCCCCCCCCTATAATTT
>OMLJ01002201.1:5621-25486 GCA_900302595.1 Gadiculus argenteus | reverse complement strand
GCGTTCATCGGTCACTTTAGTAATGTGATAATTAAGGACTTTTTGCCACTATGCAGCAGATTCCTAGAATCCTGACCCATATCATCACAAAAATGGAATCAGAAAGGTAATATCTTCAGGAATTGAAAACGTTTTTTTAATAATGCGCATTATTTTACCTTATCCTTATTAATTGTATAATTCCTATAGGGTCATGGATTCAGGAGACATAAAGCTGAGTAGCATCTTTCTGAGTAGCATTGACTTGGTCAAGAGTGCATGCAAAGTTGCAAAACTGGTACCGTCCTACCAGACTGTACTGCTCTCCTACCAGTTAGTGCTCAAGCTGGCCACCATCATCCATCCAGTGTCTGCACAACAGGTATGTCTACCTGCTTGATATGCTACATCTGCACTGTGGTCCGAAGTGGTCAGTATGTAGAAAATACGTTTGAGAAAACAATTTCCAAATTTTCTGCCAAAATCTGTGCAGATGAGGTCAATGCGAAAATTGTGTGTGTGTGTGTGTGTGTGTGTGTGTGTGTGTGTGTGTGTGTGTGTGTGTGTGTGTGTGTGTGTGTGTGTGTGTGTGTGTGTGTGTGTGTGTGTGTGTGTGACTAGTCAGCATAAGCAAGGCGGGTTCCTTTTGCCTTCTCCATGGAGATCCTACAGGTCTTAACCAATGGGATATTCAGTTACCCAAACTGAAACTGCATTGAATGTAAGACAAACTTGTCTGCAAATGTCTTCTTTGGTCTCACCCAGCCAAAATTAAATCTTATTTTGAATACTTATTCTGAAGTATGCTGACCACTTTATTCCCCTCTCAGCCATCTTGGTAATATCTTGGTTCCAAACACTAGCAGGGTGATGGAACGGAGTGGGGAATGTGGAACCAATATGGCCGCTAGATGAATTCGGCCAATAGTGGCCTCTTGTTATATGTCGGGTTTCACTCTGTTGTCACCCAGGCCCTGGAGGTTGAGGGCAGCCCCGCCCTAGCCCCTGAAGCGGAGGTTGGCCCCGTAACTCGGCCATACAAGACAGACCTGCTCCGCGTGCAGCAGGATGTTTGTGAGTGGCGGAATGGCCTGTTCCACAAACCTCTTCTCACGATGTCCAAAGCACTCAGCTACCCCAAAGAAATAGAGGTACTCACACAAAACAAAGCATCCATAATGGTAGCATTTCAGCGGATCCTTGCCTCTTTCATAGTTTGGATTTTTCTAGCAATACTATAGCTTGTACATCATTACAATGTCCACCATCCCAATACCTACCAAGGCGATAATTTCTTGTTAGATTTGGGATGCCCTTCTGAAGGTGGATTGCTCTGATGAGGAAGTGTTGGTCCAGTGGAGGTCCACCGTGGAGAAGGACCTGAGGACCAGGATTAACCAGGTATGATGACGAGGGAGATCCAGGCATGGGTACATGTTCTTTACGTGCTTGCCTTACACACACCTTACACACACTCACTCACAAGGGGCAGCAGTAGCTAGTGTAGAGACAGAACAGGTCATCCAGTGGGCGGTTCCTCTTAGCTGTTGAAGTGTCCTTAGGAATGACCTTACCCTCTCTGCTCCTAATGGTCTGGCCGTTCCCTTGCATGGTTCACGCCCCTGTCCGTGTATGGATCAATGTATCAGTGAGTGTATGAATAGGGTGAATGTGAGGCACTTACTGTAAAGCCTATTGAGAGATCAACATTATTTTTCTCAGGTTCTTCTTGTTTCGCTCCTACATTCACTGTTTGCTGTGTCCTTTGGTGTCCATGCAGTCCAGGGAAGAAGACAGGATCCTTATGTGTTGTCTTGAGTCATCCTTGGAGCGCATGCAGACGAGCCACAGTACCTTACAAACCTGCTTCCAGGAGCTGTGTCAGACCGCCATTCGAAGCACCTGCCAGGTATATACTATATGCTCTGGTGTTGCTTGTGGAGTCTGCAACAGTGCAGACCAGTGTTATCCCAGCCATCGCAAGTCATCCAATCTTCCTTTAATCTAAGCAACAACAACCTGGGAAAGTCCTGCAATAGCTCAATTACTTTAACAATTGTTGCTCAGTGATGCACTAGAAGCATCAATTCATAGGGTATGGTGGAGTTGTTTTAATATGACTTTGTCAACAGGTTCTAACTAGTCTGATATTGTAAGTGTTAGTCCCTCTGGCTCAGGATTGACCAACCTATTGCTTCTTTCCATATCTGCAGAGAGAGAAAGAGGGGGAGCTGATGCAGACCCTTGCAAAGACCTCTAAATCGAAAGATATCCCCGGCAACATCCTTTCCTCGATTATAGTGGAGTCAGATTTAAGGTTTCACCACAACCCTGTGCTACAGCTGTTCGATCCACAGTCCGCCATCAGCTGCATTCTGTCTCAAGGTATGTTCAAATAGAAAGGTATGTGTGATTTGTGGCAATTTTACCATTATGCATTTGTAATTCATTTGTTTGCAGTGTTTATACATTGTACATTGTGTGGATCTAATGTGTTCATCCATTGGTCTGCTATAGAATGGAAGACGCTACCGCTGGATGATGGGGCTGAGGAGATTCTCAGAGGCTGCATGGCCAGAATAGCGTCGCTGGTGGACTCCCTGATTGTAGGGCATGTGCCACTGGGAGATCTGAAGACCACCCTGTTGCACAAAGACCAGTTTAAGAAGCTCTACCACCACTGTATGTCACTTTATTCTAATACTATGCTGCTCA
Source organism: Gadiculus argenteus (assembly GCA_900302595.1). NCBI lineage: Eukaryota > Metazoa > Chordata > Actinopteri > Gadiformes > Gadidae > Gadiculus > Gadiculus argenteus. Next base: position 22,792 of record OMLJ01002201.1, on the reverse strand, counting down.
ATTTACCTGCAAGTGTAACGGGACCCATCTCAAACCACTCCTTCCCAATGATGACCCCCAGATAAAAAGAGTGGGACCTCGGAGTCCATTCCTGCTGATGCAGAGGGCATTCTGGCTCAGAGAGAGAAGGAACTCACTTTTTTCGTTCAGCAACAACAGCATGTGACCACGTTGATAAAGATGTTTGCTAAAGTCACAGAAAGCATCACAGGTAATTTATGACTGAGTTTGTTATCTTACATTTCCATTCAATTTACTTGTATACTCTTCTGTATCATATGGTGGGTTTGTGGTTGTATATAAAGTTTGCAGTAACCTAGTTATGTTTTCATCCAGTGTTTGAGTTGATCACACTCGAAGAGCAACATCAACAAGACATTCAGTCAGTAAGCCTGAACCGGTTGATGCTGGTGAATAATTTGAGAGACCAGGTGGAGTCTGAAGGGGAGGTCCTCTGGTATTCCCTCAGCCCAGAGATCCTAGAGATGGCCTCAGAAATGCATCAACTTCACAACAGCAACCTGATTCTCACATTCTGGGACAGATGGGCTGCGAGACTGGACACAAACCGATCAGGCAGCTCAGTGTCTGTTCCAGTCACCCTATCGCAGGCCTGTCACAGGATCTGGCAACCACTGCTAGACGATTACTTCCAGCATGGTGTTGAAATCGCTAAAGCCACCATCACGTTCAAACGCCTAGACCGGGTTCTGGTGGATGCAGGGGACAGGGGAGACGGGAAACTGATTAAACAGGAGCTGAGTTTGATAGCTGATGTAATGTCCCAGGTGGAAAAATTCAGTGAAATCCTCCCTGAGGACCCCTGGGTGGAGGCGAGACTCGCTCAGATCCAGGACTATCAGCAGGTCCTTGAGGTGGCTGCCGCAGCGAGTTCAGTGCTGCAGATCGCAGATCAAATGGAACTCTCTGGAGACTTCCACGAGATCCAGAATCTCACCCAACTGGTAAATCCCCTTAAATCTCTGCTCAGAATTTATTTAGCGATGATTCAGGGCTTTGTTTTGTTTGTGATTTCATATGTCGTGTTATCTGCACAACAGCAAGAAGACTGGTTCAAACAGAGGACCCTCGACTCACTTTCGAGCAAACTGATAAGTGCCAAGCGACAACTCTCCAGCGTCACCAAGCAGCAGACCTTGTGTCTGGATGAGTTCTTGAGGAGCCACACTCTGGTCACCTGGGTCAAGGAGAACCTAAAGAGTGAGCACAAGTTCCGTCCGTTCAACAGTATTCCAATTCAACTACCCCAGTCTCTGTGTTACATGTGCGTTTCCCGCTCTCACCACAGACATGGGCGATGTCAAGGTGTTTGTTGAGCTGGCTTCCATATCTGCTGGAGAGAACGACTCAGAGATCGACCAGGTGGCCTGCTTCCATGATGCAGTGATGGGTTATGGGCCGCTGCTCTACACCCTCAGCCCCACCGCAGGTTTTGAGGAATTCATGACCTTGGCCAAACTGGTGTGGGACGCCCAGCAACGAGACGAGAAACTACCGGATAAATTGGTACAAATGTTCTTCTTTGTTTTGAGAATGCAATGTTGAAACGACTGGAGTGACTGGAGCCTAGTGACATTAATGCCTGGGTTCGCCTTGCAGAGGGACTCTACACGATTGTTGAGCTGGCTGAAGGGACTGAAGGAGACTCATGGGTCTGTGGAGCAGTCCTCCCTCTCTCTGGCTTCCTCCATTAATGAAACAGGAGTATATCAGATTGAATGGTCCAACGAAAACACAGAAAAGGTGAATTTTCAGGGTGCTGCTAGTACAACTCTAATCTGAAGGTCTGAGGGTGTTTGATTCCAAGCCGATTGGTCCTGGTTTTGATCCCTAAGCTCCACAGCCTACCTATAAAGTAGACTGAGGAAGAGTGTTAACCCCTAATGACGCATATCTGAATTCTCTGTACGTTCATCTGAATTAGTAAATAATGAATGGCAATAGTGATGATGACGATTCAGCAAACTTTGCATCAATGATGATGATGCAAAGTTCTCTATTTCCATGGCTGTTTGTTTCATTTTAAATGCTTTGTGCTTGTCATACTTCCCAGAGATGTCTACAGAACCTAATGTCTGTAAAAGTGGACAAGGGCCATGGACAGAAGAAATACAGCCTTGAAGAGCTGCTGGAGTTGCAAAACAAACTCATGCTCATGTCCTCCAAAGGAGAACACGGCAAAAACCAAGTCAGAAGGTTCACACAGGTCAGAGGACTTTTAGTGTTTGACAGAATTGTGTTCTAGAATTGTATGCGGCATACATTATTTTAATCATATGATTTTCCCCCCTCCTTTTTGTAGGTCTTTGAAGGTGTTCAAAGAGTGGCCTCAATTCTGCTCGAAATGCAAATGTCCGGCAACATGCTTTACAGGGAATGGAATGCTTCGGTCAACTGCCTACACGAGTGCCAGCCATGTATCCAAGTGAGATTCCTGTCATTTGATGGCAGACTAAATGAGTTCCACGGGGAGGTGACAGAGAACCTACAACAACTTTGTCGCTCCATGGAGATCTGCCATAAGGAATGGTGTTTGTTTATCAGCGAAAAACGCTCCAACTTCCATATGCTGAACCACTTCACTTCAGAGCAGCTGGTCTACCTATGCCACTGGATACACAGTGTGTGTCACCGGCAGACCCCGGTTCCTCAACAGCTATGGCATCTGCTCACTCCCATAAAGCCCCGGTGCACCCTGGTTGATATCAGAATGGCCTTTGAAAATGCGACAGGGACAACTCTGAGGCAAACTGTTGAGCAAGGCGCCATGGGTTCGGGTGAGGATTTCATGCAGTTTTCCTCAGAGGATGAGGATGACACAATAGTGGAAGATGGTGAGGCCATGGATTACTCACCCTTGAGCAAAGGTGCGGATGGTAAAAACAATAGCATGGAGGATCTGTGGAGAGAGTTCAAGGATAACATGCCACAACATCTCCACCAGCACTTGGACATCTCCACACTTGCACACTTCCTTTCCTGCCTATCTGATATGAGCCAGCAGCACATCTCCAGGAACCTCCCGAGTTCCCTTGAGGAGGGGAAACCCAACCTGGTGCTCTGTCCCACCACAGAGGTTTTCCCAACGACACTGTCGCTTTACGTCCACAGCCCAGAGCAGCCTCTGCCGTCCTCAGACGAGGTGCTGGTGTGCAGGGAGGCCACCACAGAAGAGGTGGTGGAGATCTTTCTTCATCGTGCTCTGGGTCAGGGCTCCAAAATGAGCCAGAAGAGGATTTATTCTCTGGTCAACCCCGGATTGTTGGGCTACGAAGTGAGCGTGGCCCTTGGAGAGATGTTTGACGGACTGGAGAGAAGTGCCAGTGTCCACTATCGGCTGGTGATCGTCAGTCCCCTGGTGCACCAGCACAGATATGTGCCTTCCTTCTTCAGTAATCACAAAGTTCAGGCAGGAGTGACTGTAACGGCTGACACTGCCATGAGATACATCCACCACCACTTCACCGTCACCAATAAAAACAGTCCCGTGTCGATGATCTCTCCGGAGAAACTGTCCGTTTGGGTGGTGTCCTCTCAACGCCCTGCAGTTGGTAAGAATTGTCATGTTTCAGCAATCATCAGTAGTCGGAACTCCAGAGGACACAGAGCATAAACTGTATAATAAATGTATTTATTTCCTTTCCATTTGCAGGAAAATCCCTTTATGTGGACCGTTTGTTCAAGAGCTTTCAGCAGAAGTCTGCCCTGGCACAGAAGATCACAATCAGATTGATTGAACCACTCATTGATATCGACTCAATGGTTCAGACTCTATTAGACCGACTAGCATCTACGAGAGAGCAGGATCCAATTCTGCTTCACATTGACACTGCAGCAGTGAGTCCATAACAGACCTTTTCTAAATATAAAATTAATTGAAATTTTTTTGACAACATAATTCAACGGTTTTATATCTCTATTTCCATTTGTACATTATTAGGTGAACTCTGGTCTGGAAGAATTCCTGTTCCAGTTGCTGGTTTTATGCTGCTTGTGTGACAGCCAAGGAACCGTGTGGAGAAGGAATTTATCTCACCTTTTCATGATTGAGGTTCTGAAACCATGCAAACCTTCAAAGGAGCAATCAAAGGAGGTAAATTGATCAACAATTATTTTTCGCCAAAGGGCAATAAGGTGGCCAATATTTATATAATTATATCTGGGAGTGATGGATTAATATCTTTATTAATATCTTTTTTTAATTTTCTCACAGGTGAAACTTGGACTTCTTGACATTCTTCCTACCATCCAGTGCAGAACTCCTAAGGAGGTGCACCAGTTGTTGGTTGACCAGGACATGTCAACAATGAACGTCTTTGACCCACTCATGGACAATGAAGAGTTTGTCAGCGAAGGGATTCAGAGACCCTATCAGTTTTTAATGCTCTTCCACAGAAAACAAAACCTGGATCCATTCAAGTACCAGGAAGTTAAGGGGAATCCTATGGACTGCCTGAAATATTTCCTTTACTATTGTGGAATGCCTGACCCATCTTGGGCAGAGTTGAAAAATTTCTCATGGTTCCTTAATGTGCAACTCAAAGATTGTGAGAACTCAGCTTTCTGTGATCGAGATTTTCTCGCTGACCAACTGCTTGGCTTTAAGGATTTCATTGTGAAGTTCCTGATTCTCATGGCACGGGATTTTGCCTCCCCGTCGATGGATTCAACTCATCATCAAAACATCAATCCTCAGGATGACATGTTGACCATACGCAAGCATTGGGAGCGTGAAGCCCATCCATACATTTTCTTTAATGCTGACCATTTCTCAATGTCTTTCCTTGGCTTTCACGTGAAGAAATGTCTGCTCAGAAACACATTTGATGCAGTCGACATCCACAGTCAGAAGGTGCTGATTGTAGATGTAATGACAAAGAAACTTTTTGAAGGTTTAGAACGCCAACATATCTGCCTCACTGAAGACTTTGACCTGCTAGACCGGCAGGACAAAATCAAGCGGATATCACGCGTTGTTGGGGCTAACAGGAACAGAGATTTTGATCCAGACCCGACATATGAACTTACCTCGGACAATGTGAGAAAAATGCTTGCTATTCACATGAGATTTCGTTGTGGGATTCCCGTCATCATCATGGGAGAGACCGGCTGTGGAAAGACTCGTCTAGTCCGCTTCCTTTGCGATCTGCAGAAGGAGGGAAGAGAGCTTGAAAACATGAAACTCATCAAAGTTCATGGTGGAACTACAGCTGAGATGATCTACCGAAGAGTGAGGGAAGCAGAGATTCTCGCTGAGCAGAATTTCAAAACAAACAAACTAGACACCATTTTATTCTTTGATGAGGCAAACACTACAGAGGCAATTTTTGCCATCAAGGAAATCCTGTGTGATAAGACCGTTCAAGGAACACCCCTGAAGTCAGACAGTGGCCTGAAAATAATTGCTGCTTGCAATCCATACCGAAAACATACACCTGAAATGGTGAAACGTTTGGAGTGTGCAGGTTTAGGCTACAGAGTGAAGGCAGATGAAACAGAAGACCGTCTTGGAAAAGTACCCCTGAGGCAGCTTGTGTACAGAGTCCACCCTCTGCCTCCAAGCATGGCTTCACTAGTGTGGGATTTCGGTCAGTTGAGTGATGCCACTGAACTTTCCTACATCAAGCAGATTGTCCAAAGAAAAGTGGACAGCAAAGATTTGCCAGTGGGTTGTGAGAAGATAATTTCAAATGTGCTGGCAGCCTCACAACAATACATGCGGACACAAAAAAACGAGTGCAGCTTTGTGAGTCTGCGAGATGTGGAAAGGTCAATGAACGTCTTGGTCTGGTTCTACGAGCATGGCGATGACTTCCAAAATCTAAAGGATCTCACCATGCTTGACAAAGCATTGACCTGCTTGGTTCTTGCAGTTGGGGTTTGCTACTACCCATCTCTTGTGTGCACTAAAGCTTACCTCTCTCACATTTGCAGATACTTTCCAGATGATCTCCACTCTGCAAATGCATTACAGCAAACGATTTCAGCATGTCAAGACTTCTTACTTGATAACATACAGACAAGAGAAACAATCGCCAAAAATGCAGCCCTGAAAGAAAACGTGTTTCTCATGGTGATCTGCATTCAACTCAAGATCCCACTGTTCCTAGTTGGCAAACCAGGAAGCTCCAAGTCCCTGGCTAAGACAGTTGTTTCTGATGCCATGCAGGGACAGAACTCACACGTTGAACTGTTCAGTAAGCTCAAACAGGTCCACATGGTCTCCTTCCAATGCAGTCCTTACTCAAGTCCTGAGGGTATCATCGGGACCTTCAAGAACTGTGCTCGTTTCCAGAAGGATAAAAACATGGATGAGTATGTGTCCGTTGTGGTGCTGGATGAGATTGGCTTAGCAGAAGACTCTCCTCAGATGCCCTTGAAGACCCTTCATCCTCTCCTTGAGGATGGTTGCATTGACAATGACAGGCCTGATCCACACATGAAAGTTGGATTTGTTGGAATCTCAAATTGGGCTCTCGATCCAGCCAAGATGAACAGAGGAATATTTGTGTCAAGATGGGATCCTAGTGAGGAAGAACTTGTGGAAACCGCAAAGGGGATTTGCTCATCCTCAGAATTGGTATGTCTGAAAATCAAGCACCTCTTCCTACCTCTAGCAAAGGCCTTTTTGAAGATCTGTGAGGCGACTGCACACAATCAGTTCTTTGGGCTGAGGGACTACTACAGCCTTGTGAAAATGCTTTTTTCAATCGTCAATCGCTCGCATCAAGAGCCAGATGACAGGCAGTTAGTTGAGGCCATCTTGCACAACTTCAGCGGCCAAAGAGACAGTTTTGACCCTCTCATCTTTTTCAATGAGGTCTTTAAAAACCTCTCTGAAGTTCCCAGGCCAAGTGCCCTGCAAATGATCAAAAGTAATCTGGATTGTGACAGCGGTCATGAGAACCGCTATCTCCTTTTGCTCACCACTAACAATGCAGCGCTCTATATGCTTCAACAGCATATCTTTGCAAACGGAGACCAGGTTCCTCCTGAGATTGTGTTCGGATCAGGATTTCCCAAGGACCAAGAATACTCCCAGGTTTGCCGAAATGTGAACCGAGTGAAGACATGCATGGAAACAGGGCGCACAGTCATTCTTCTGAACATGCAGAATCTTTATGAAAGCTTGTACGATGCCTTGAACCAATACTATGTTTACCTCAGTCAGCAACAGTATGTCGATCTTGGTCTCGGCTCACACAGAGTCAAATGCCGTGTCCACAGGAGCTTCAGGCTAATTGTAGTAGAAGACCAGAAGAAAGTCTATGAACAGTTCCCCGTGCCCCTCATCAATCGACTTGAAAAGCACAGAGTGGGTAGAAGTACGGATCTGACAGCATGGCAACGCAGGGTCCTGGAGAAACTTAGGGAATGGGTGAAGGTCTTCTTGGGCAATGCCTCAAAAGATTTCACTCTGTCTGACGTATTTGTTGGCTTTCACGATGACGCCTGTGCCAGTGCTTTGTTGCAAGCCTTGGAGAAAAGACCACAAACACTGTTGGACAATTCTGTGGGACAACAAAGAGGGGAGCTACCTGAAGCAAACACAAACAAGGATGCAGTTACTGCAGATGATGACGCCATGGATACAGGGCTTGACAAAGACCATCATAATAGTGAATCCATGAAGAAGACAGACAATGTCTTGGTGGAGAAACTGGATGAAAATTCAGGAGAAACGACTGTTCCACAAAAGCTTGAAGAAGGAACAAAGACAGGAATCAGTACCCAGGCTGCTGTTGACAGTGAAGAAGAGGTGTTTGAATTGGCCAAATGTTTTCTGTTGAACTGCGCCACCCCAGACTCTGTGCTGAGACTTAAACATTCAGACTTGTCAAATACAGAGAAGAGCAGACTTCGGGAAAGTTATTTCCAGCAACAACATCATCATTCCCTCCAGGGTTTCCTGGAAAACCATTTGAAAAAGCCAGAAGAGTCCAACAGGTTCCTTGAGGTAACCTCCCAAGAGATGCAGTTTTATTTTTCCCATTTTTAATGTTCTTTTAAAATACGTCAATGTCTCGTTTCTGCTCTTTTGTACCAGGTCACGACATTCTCCAGCTTGCTAACCACATCAGATGTAAAGACAGTGGCCAATGTCCTTGGCCTGCCGCGGGACAGACTCCTGCTGCTCTCCCTTCACCAGTTTGACACAGAGGCCTCATTCTACAGCAAGATACGGTACATCCCTCCTGCGTTTCTTATTGATACTCTTCTTATCCTAGCTATCTTTGCTGTATACAGGGAATGGGTTAACCTAGTGATTGCAAGTGCTGGGCAATTGGTTCTATGAACATCCTTACTTTACCGACAGCAATATATTTTCTCTCTTTCTTCTGACAAATGTGCTTATTGTAAGTCGCTTATGATAAAAGCGTCTGCTAAATGCAAATGTAAAAAATAAATGTAAATGTCAAATTGTCACTGCATTTTCTTTTGTCAAGAATATCTAACTACTTCCACTGCTTTATGTTTCAGGAGCTTCATGCAAGAGGCTGAGCCCTCTCCTCTGGTTCTGATCGTTCAGATGGATCTTGAGGAGCACTGCAGTGATGAGCTCATAGCTTCTGCAAAGTAGGACTCAAGCCAGGCTCTGGACCACTATCAGATCATCAACATACACACAGAAATGCGGATGCATTTTGGTAAGCTTGTCCTTCTGTTCAGGTACTGCACCATGAACTACCTGATGTCCCTGGACCACCATGCCTGTTGGGTGGTTTTCATCGCCAAGCTCTCCAGGATGCCCAGTGGATCTCAATACATCGGCTTCCAGGGAGGTAAGTGAACAGTTGGTGGAGGTATGACCTGATGGTACAGTGTAAAAGAGACACATTTAACAAAGAATAATTCATATTTAATGTGGGGCTGGTGCTGCAGCAGTGCACTGTGACCAATCTTAGTCTAATTTAATTCCAATGATATGTCATGATAGCTGCCTAGTACCTTATCATCATCATCATCATCATCATCATCATCAACTTTTATTATTAGACTCAAAGCCATTTTAAAATACATTATCCTTATCCTTTCATTTCTTTTTGCTTCAAAGGAATCTGGCACTCAGTGCATATTGACGACCTCAGGGACATGGAAGACATGAGCTTGAACCTGTCGGCTTTCTGTGCCACTCCCATTAGCAAGCTATTGCAGCCTCAAGCTTCTGGTACAAACATGGCGGCTTTCTGTGCCACTCCATTAGCAAGCTACGTCAGCCTCAAGCTTCTGGCATAAAATGCACAATGCTCAATTACCTCACTTATTAATAATACCTTTATTTGAGTGTATAAAATGTTCTAAAATAGGAATTTGCATATATATTCATGTAATCTAAATGACGTATTCAAGAAAACAACATTTACATTTTTGCTAAATATTTGATATATTTTCATCTCCTAGAAGAAAAAATGGAAATGGAGGAGTCAACAAAAAACACAGAAGATGACCAAGATAGATGTCCAAAGGTAGGCGTAGCTTCTCAGCATTTCCCTCGCCATACTTGATTCGTAGATATCGTTAGCCTTGTAGCATAATTGCCTAAGTCATAGGATTTAGCTTGAATTTAAGCAAAAATGCCTAACTCAAATAAATGACTGAGCCAGATAGTGATTATGGAATGTAAAAAGCACTCTGATTGGCTTAGGATCTAGCCAATTAGGCCCAGTGAATCAGCAACATTAGGATAGTAGAGTTAGGTTAGATATCACAATTTGGCCAAAATATTACAATTATGCTATGAGGCTAACGATATTTCAGTACAACAACAACCCACACGGCATTGCCTACTGTACCACCCTGCGAGGGTTTACAGAGTGTTCTAACGTCCTGTAACCGTGTGGACGAGCAGGAGCCGGCAGCTCAGCTCCACAGCCTGGCCTTGGTGAGGTCTTGTGTTCAAAAGGCGCTGGGTCTGCTGAAGGATCCCAGTGGGGTGGCATCCCGGAGCAGGGAACGCATCCACACACTCCTCGGCCTCTTGGGGAACGGCCAAGACGACGCACACGGTAATCCCACTTTTCTTGTCTGACATCATCGGCCTTTGCTTTGGTTACCAAGCATATTTATGTATTTTTGGTTTTACAAAAAGAAAACACGATATCGTGACGTGAAGTATAAAATAATGCATTCATTCTCTGTGCACGCAGTCAACTGTAGTGTGTTTGTAGCTGTGTTCCATGAGGTGTTGCTCGGCAGACTGGCGCAGGCCTTGGCTCTGAAGGAGAAGACGGAATTGTCTCCAGCAGAGTGGCTGAACGCCGAGGCCAGGAAGCGGCAGGCTCTGCAGGAGGGAGGCACTCTGCGGTAAAACACTTGTCTTCACGTTCATACACGCCTACATTGCCTTTCAAGCACACACTCTTTTGTTAGATTTTTACAGGCAGCCCAAGATGATAATTTTTCCGCGTTGTATTTTTCGAGATTAGATGCTAACGTTATTTCCTTACCTGCCAGACACACCCTGTGGCGCTGTCTGCAGGCCCACGTCACCCCGGTCCTGGCCAGCGTGGTGGAGGTCCTGGACCGCGGGGCCAACCTGGGCCTGCTCCACGGGGGCCAGCTGAGTCCGGGCCTGACAGGACTGTGGTTGGACATTTTCTCAGACGCGCAGATCCTCGACCTAACGCCTCCTCAGACAGCCAGGTAACCGGGGGCGGGGACTTCCTCATCGCGGCTGTCTTCCATCGGTCGGCTGAGTTGCAGTCAACAAAAGGGTTTCTGTTTGTCTTCGTCACCTGCAGTAAGTTAGAGCGGGAGGTATTGGTGCAAGGGACCATGGTGTTGGACGGCGTCGAGCAGCCCTGTGCGGCACCATTCAGCTGGCTCATCAAGTCGTACCTCCAGAGTTTGTGGGACGAGTCTGAATTCATTCCAGGTTTGTTGCGAATAGATTGTTTATAAATGATTCAGAGATCAAGCAAGTCATGACATAGTTCTTTCTGATTGGATAAAATTCGAGTCACACTGATATGAGCAGAACGAGACACCTTTGTTTGTTAGTCGTTATTATTAGTCTGCTACTCTTGAACAAAAACCTACATTCCAACAAAGAAGTACAAGATGGCAATCTTTAAATATTTGTTAAATACAACGGCCCCTCTGTGCGGCGGTATCTTAGTGACGACCGACGACAGCATGTCGAGGATTCAGCAGTTCGTCAGCGCCTTCGACAGCAGCCGGCTGGGCGGGTACCTCCAGAAGCTGTGTGTGCAGGAGCGGGAGGAGTTCAGCCAGCGTTTCCTCCAAGACTTCCTGCTGCTCTCCTTGAAGATCGCTACAAAGGCGGAGCTGAGGGTACTTTGACGACCATGTGATGAAATACACTCAGCGTGTTATTCTTCTTAGAATTTTCGCCAACCTCCGAATCATGCCTGACCCGGGTCTCTCTAACCCCGCTGTAGATGTTCAGCCAGGCGCTGTCCGGCTGCGTCTCTGAGCTCCAGCGCCGCTCTACTGGGGCTTCGTCTCACCTCTCCCCGGCCTGGGCGCTGGCGGGGGCCAAACACTGCGCCAGCAGGCTGCACACTCTGTCCCACGCCCTGCTGGTCGAGGAGCAGCTCGCGACGGAGGTCTACCTGCTGGCCACCAAGAGGGAACCCGCCGAAATGGTGGGAGAAGTCGCCATATTTTAAAAAGCAAATCAATTGTAATGGCAATTAATGATCAAAATGATTTATAATTAATTAGTTAATAAATTATGAATTATATATATTCTTTTTATCGAATTATTATTTCATGTTCTCCAACTGAATATATGTCAGGAAATATGCACCTAATTTGAACCATACAAAGTTTATTTGACGAAAATATTATTTGACAGAAATATTAATTCAATATTAATTCAATATTAATTGGATTACTTTGAGAGCTTTCCCACCTTAATGAGAACAGCTTTTATTCAGCAATCTATCTCTAAATATTCATACATTTGATTTTTTTGTGTTCAGATCGAGGACGTCTTAGCCCTGGGAATCTGTGTGGAGAAAACCCGGCTGCTGCCAGTGTCCACGCTGGCAGAGTGCAAAGCGTTTGTGCGCCGAATGGACCTCCTGCAGCCGTGCCTCGAGAGAGCCTTCAGTCACAGCTACAGCGCCCTCTGTGGGCCTGGCAGTCTGCAACACCTGACCTCTATGAGGTAGCTACCATCTATATAGGCCCATCCGTTACGAGACTCTGCCTCATTGTATCAATGTGAAATGAGACAACAGAAGACTACCTTCTTACTTATTGTAAGTCGCTTTGGATAGAAGTGTCAAATGCCCTAAATGTAAATGTACATTCAGATGTAGTATTCATTTCCGAGAAACAACAGTTTACTAAAACTTGTTGTTGTTGTGTTGTTGGGGCTGTAACTTTGGTTTCCTTGTTGGTCTCGACCACCTGTAGCCACACACACAGCGGGGGGAGGGGGGATGTGTGTGTTGGGTGAGTCCCCCATTAGCGTTCATGTCCTCCTAGGTCGACGTGGTGTGGAATGCAGGTCACCGCAGCCTTCATCCAGAGAGTGTTGTTGGAGTCGGCCAAAGGAGACGCGACCCTGAAGGAGCTAGCGCTAAAACACTGCAACCTCCTCCAGCGTGTGAGTCCAGTGCTGCATCGTTAGCCTCATAGCTTGTTTGCCTCTTATTTTAAGGTTTATCTTGTATTTAGCGCCAACAATCTCACATTGTTGTCACACAAGCTCAAAGTCACATAGATGACCCAGCATTGGTTCCTTGAGGCAAGACTTGGTGTGCCATGACATCTGTGGAATTTGATACATAAATTGACATAGGTCGCCAACATAACTGGTACTATTTGATGATTTGTTTTATTACTGATTAATTGTTCCACGTAATGCAAGTTATAAGCCTTCATTAGCCTCATAGCATAATTGCCTAAGTTATATTTTAAGGTTCATCTTGTATTTAGCTAAATAGATGAATTTGGCAGATAGTGATTATGGAATGTAAGATTGGCTCTGATTGGCTTAGGATATAGCCAATGAGGCACAGTGAATCGGTGGCCAAAAAATGACTTAGGCATTTATGCTATGAGGCTAACGAATGCGTCGTTCGTGTGGTTTTGGCAGTGAGCTGATTGGTTGCTTTGTCTGGTGACAGTTGATGCAGGAGTCACCTGACCTCTGGAACGCGGCGGTCCTGCAGAAGCTCATTAGAATCCTGAACTCGTACAACGAGGAGTCGTCCAGCCGCACCCTGAGGTGAGGAGACATCAGTCACCACCTACAGCATTGGGTCGTCAGCCAACAAATAAGACTTCCTAATCTGAAATTTGATAGCAGACGAGTTGAAATCTGTGCGAACTGCTTTTCACTTTCTTTCACTTACTTTCGACCAATCGTGGTGCTGGAGGCGGGATCTGGAAGTGTGTGTGCTTGGCGAACACAAACTACGCCAGCAGGAAGACAAGCTAAACCATTCGACCAGACACAGACGTTCTCAGAAAAAGTGTCAAAAAGATGTCAAATAAAAAATGTGTCGATTGGCCACTGCAGAAATACACTTATGGATAAGCTTCTGAAAGCTAACGCACATGAGTTTCTCTTCAGTAGAATAGCTCCCTCACACAACAGGAAACAAGGTGACAATCAGTTCTGCCGTCCCAATAGGACGGCTGGATCTGAGATCAACACATCTGTAACGTGATGGATTTCCATCTGTTTCTCCAGGTACGGACAACTCTGTGCCGTGTGCCTGTCCGAGCTGAAGGACCCGTGTCTCCTGCCCTGTGAGCACCTCATCTGCCTCCCCTGCATACAGGAGTGCATCAGGAACAACCAACGATTCTGCCCCACGTGCAGGAAGGACTTACCCCCGCAACCCCAGCTCACCGTCTCACAGGACGTCAAGTATGTTTCTTTATTACACAACGTGCGAGATATCGAGTGGGTTTTTAGAGTGCAAATATAGGGCAATATTACACAGGTCAACAACTGATTGCACAGCTGCGTCAGCGTGCGGTCAAACGACAGTTAAACGCGGCAGAATAAATGGTGGAAAACTCATTCTTTCCTTGATTTATTTTGTTGTATAATAAATAATTTATTTCACAGGTAGTCGTTCATTACGGCTGGATTTTTTATAACCTATATTTACCTATATCTAATAACCTATATTTACGGTTGAAGTTGCTAATAGACTTTACTTGTAATTTTCGTAATCCCACCTGCAGAGTGTATGGAATCCTGTATAGCCAATGGTAGTACGTATCGGGGCTGTTGCTATTGTACGTTTTCTAATGTTTACACTATGGGAAGATTACGGAAGATTGATGCTCAGAATTCTAACTTTAATCTCAGTCAGAATTCTAAAGTCTCAGGGTCTCAGAATTCAGACTTTAAAGTCAGAATTCAATCTCAGAATTCTGAGTTTGAAGTCAGAACTCCAAAGAAAATGAATCACATGTGGCCCTACTCCTCTTCGCGTACGCACGCCTCTGCTAACACCAACGCTCTCTACCTCCACAGGTCCGCCCTCCAGAAACAGGCGGAGGTGCGAGACGCCTGCACCTCCTTCTTCCTGGAGGTGGTGTCGCGGTTCTGCCTGTCTGAAGACCAGAGTCCCTCTGGGGAGGTGGTGGAGCTGCTGTTCTCCCTGCTCATCTCCACCCACGGTCCGTACACACCCCCTCTCAATACACACACCCCATGGCTCTACCAGATAAAGGAACAGGCGTTGAATCGGAGGCGGTTGCTTCCACAGGGATTTCTTTAAAGGGGCCATGTTATGCCACCAGATGTGAGTGTGATTAGCCGTCACACTCTGCCTTTTCCTGTGCCTTAGTGACATCACAAGTGGGCGCGTGCTGGATAGATCAGTCTACCAGTGTACCCAGTGGGCTGTAGCAAATGTTGCTGATCTATCCATCATACATCTAGGTGGACATTCCGACTTGTGATGTCACTAAAACACAGGGAGAGGTGATTTTCAAAAGGCTTGTAATGGCTGATCACACTCCCACGTTAGTGACATTCCTAAAAATGCCACGTTAATCCTTGGTTTTAATCTTTACATTACATTACATTATAACTATCAGTATTATTTGCAGTATACATTCATCATGAGTGCGCCCTAATGAACATCATGTGTCGGACGGTCTGCAGGAGACGTTTACAAGACCCGGCAGCTGTCCCCCTTCCTGGAGTGTGTGGACAACAGCCCGGTGGTCCGGTCGGTTCTGCCCAAGCTGCTGCTGCAGTACAGGTACCTGCTGCTCCTCTAGGACTGATTCACATTAGGGATTAGGGATTCTGTCTAACCTTTATTTGTTTGTCTCATTGAGGTTGAGCAAAGCATTTATTCAGTATTCATTTAATTTGCATAATGTACACTATTACTATTATTAGTAGTATTAGTATTAATATTGTAATTATCATTATTCATTTTTAATTATTCATTATTCACTATTCATCATTCACTATTCACTATCTAGTATTTAGTATTAATTAACCATTATTTATTATCAATTGTTCATTATTCATTATCCATTATTTTAATGAATCATTATTCATTATTCATTTTTCATGATCATTTGGTTTCGTTATTAGCATTCATAATGTACGTATTATCATCTTCATTATCATGGATGTCCGGTAATGGACCCGCTAACAAACGTGATGCCCGGCTCAGCTTTGACCAGGTGAAGGTCCACATCCAGCAGTACCTGAAGAGGCTGGAGGAGAACATAGTGCCAGGGGGGGACCGCACCGCCCTCTACCTGCTCTTTGTCAACTGCTTCCAGGTCCCTAATGATCCACCCCACCACATTCTGTTCACCATGAATCCACCTGTTCTCCCAGTCCACCCGTCACCATTCATCTCTTCACCCACATCCTGTTTTATCCATACCACTTGATTTGATGCTTTGTTTTGTGTATGCATGTGTATATGAATGTCTACTTACTGTATATATGTATATATAGGTTATTACACAGGTAGTTGTTTAGTAATGTTGGATATTTTAGATATTAGATATTAGATATTATGATATTATAGACGAGTAAGTCAAGAAAATAAGTCAAGGAAAAGGAGTTTTCCACCATTTATTCTGCCGCGTTTAACTGTTGTTTGACCGCGCGCTGATGGAGCTGTGCAATCAGTTGTTGACCTGTGTAATATCGCCCTTTTGCACTCTAAAAACCCATATTTGCACTGGATATTTTGCACGTTGTGTAATAAGGATGGATATTATTATCCATTCTGGGTTTGCATGAAATGCGCATATAATGGTCTGGTCTGCTCCTTTGGCCTTATCCACATTAGGAAATTAACTCTTTTGGACACGGGCATATTTTGCCCTCTTGTTTAGTGTCCCCGGGGCATTTAGGATCATTTCAGGGGCAGTTTAATCCAATGTTGGGAAACACCTGGTTTTGTAGATGTTGCATGACGAATATACAACGAGTCCAAAGACCAAAGGAAACCAGTAAACCACAGACGTTAACTCTTTATCGTACCACTCATCAACCCGTTCTCAAGAGCAAAACGTCATTTCTCACACAAAGCGTTTATCCTCCAGGACTCCCTGCTGTGCTCCGAGGTCGGGGCAGGGGAGGCCCCTCAGGACCGACACAGGAAGTGGGAGGATGAGCGCCGGTTCCTGGGCCGGCTGGCCCGGAGGCAGACCCCCGACAGGAAGGAGGACCCCGCGGAGTTCCTGCTCAACATGGCCAGGCTGCGGCTGAGCCTGGCCACCGCCGCTCACATGCTGGGCGCGGCCGCAGGTGGGCATCGTGGAGGCAGCGTGTCTTCATCACGCTGTGTGCGTGTGTGTGTGTGTGTGTGTGTGTGTGTGTGCGTGTGTGTGTGTGTTTCGTACCGTATGGAAATAACAGCCTATCCTGATCATGAGAATATCTGGTTTATTTATTTAGTGTATTCCAGTGCATCCATTTTGTTATAACAGTCCCCACATGTGTGTTGTTCTGTCCTCAGAAACGTCAGAGGAGCAGCATGAGTACGATCAGTACCTGCAGCAGGTGCGGGCGGTGGTGGAGTACCGCGGTAACGACTGGTACCGGGTCTACCTGCTCAGAGCCCTGCACCGGCAGGCCGGCCGCGACCGCATCCTGGGCCTCATGAGTGACCCCGCCTGGGCCTGGCTGTTCCCTCCGGAGGTGCTGCGGATCCAGGTGAACCTCCCCCCCC
>OMLJ01002131.1:0-10711 GCA_900302595.1 Gadiculus argenteus | reverse complement strand
TAGCCGGAAGCTATCTGCCCTTTGATTAGTGGTTACACATGCAGACTGTGCTCACTGCAGGCCACTACTCCTCTCCATTAAGGAGCCCAATGAGACAAGAGATCCCATCTCCCTCAGACAGTTGTTAAGGTCTCCTGTTGGGATCACATCAGCCTCACCCAAAATAAAAAAATGATTTCAGTGAGGAAGACTTCAAACGTGTCTCTGCTTTGATTATTCAGAATGGGCTGGAAGAAAACTGGAAGGGAGTCAATTGTCGAATGTGTGACGGGCAGTTCTTCCAATCCACCAACCATTGTTGGATATCCCCAAGAGAGACAGCTGGAACACAGCCTCGTGAGACTGTCCTGATATTCAAGTTTGTCTTTTGCAATGAATCTCAGTCCAAATATGGCCAAAAACATCTCATCTAATCTAATCTAAATATTTCCATGCAGATGTCTGTTCTTTCAACATCTTTATTCAGTCTGTTTCGGATGAAAAACGTTGCTCTGTAGCCGTTGCTCTGGAGCCGTTGCTCTGTAGATTGCTCCACTCTCCTTGCTTGCTTCGCAGTCATTGTTTCGTTTTTCAGGCTAACTGCGTCGCTCCTCGCTCATCATAAACTGAAACTCCTCCCCCGGGGCGCTGATTGGTCCTCGCATTATAAACATGGTTGTAAAGGCTTTCAGCGGGAGGGAGGCAGACGGATCTGAAGAGAGACAGAGTGTGAGTTCAGGATGACCTCACGATGCTGGGGAGGAAACATTGGGACGCAACCCCATGGACGAAAACTGAAAACCACAGCAGGCAATACCAAAAATAAAAAATAAATAACGGTAACAACATAGCAGAGACAGAAGAGATGCTGCCTTTGGTTTCACCCTCACAACCTGGGCCCGCTGAAGTCAATCTCCCAGGAGGCGGTGGGGGCGGTGACAGAGGAGAGAAGAGAACTATTTGCACCACTCTCCATTAGCCTTTAGCCCCACCCACCACAAACACCAACACTACTTCTGGCCTCAAGAATCATATTAATCATATTAACTAATATTAACTAATCATATTAACTGGTGTATGTTATCATCGGATCACCAGACTGAAGATGGCCTCAAGAGCGGCCAAAAAGAGCAGAGATATATCTATATATATATATATATATATAGATATCTATATCTATATCTATATATATATCTCTCTATATCTATATCTATATCTATATAGATATAGATATAGATATAGATATATCTATATATATCTATATCTCACGTGGAACGACTCAGGGACGTAATTACCATATAGGTTGATTGCCGGTGTTTTAAATGAAGGGTAAAGGTGCGGGCGTAGGGAAGGAGGGAGCCCCGTAATGCAGGGGGAGGTGCAGAGCTGTGCACTGGAACCCTCTGCCGGCGTCACCGCCACCCTAATGCAGTGTACCACTCCGGAGAGGAGGGGCGCGTTCCACCAGGATCACATGGAGACCGGGGTAGGGAGGGCTGCTACACTCAGGATGTGATACGGGTACTCCTGCGTTTGCTCTGAGGAAGTTTACCAAGCGTATGTTTACTGGCGTATGTCAAAAAAATCACTGAGGATGAATCAACAGTCTCAGCGCCAAATACTTTGTCTTATCTTCCGGACAGTATAGTCTTGGTTTCCTCTCTCTCTCTCTCTCTCTCTCTCTCTCTCTCTCTCTCTCCAATGGCACTGCCTCCAAACCCACTGTCCTATCTCTCCCCTCTTGGGAAGCTTTTTTGTTAATTGCAGCAGGCATGGTTGTGTTGACTACAGTGGAGCCCAGACGGGAGAGTCTCTTTATATGGGCTCTCTATTCAGGCTTGTGTTTTTGTCTGCGTCTCGGAAACATCTGCGGCTATTCCTGTCCTCCCCTTCCCTGAGAGGGCTGCTCGTTATCTCCTGTCCACTATTTAACATCGGAGGCCATTTCCAGACCAGCAGGTTCAGGCCCTCCAAATCCCAGAACAATATCCTCGACCACATCCTCCCACAAAATGGCCCCCCTCTCTGTGATGCAAGAGTCCCACTCTTGCATTGCCCCTAATTACTCTGCTTATTTGGGCGTAGTGGTGCCTGGCACTGGACACACATAACTACCTTCAGGCTGGTGTCCAAGACGCCTCCATAGAGCGGTTATCATCTGGCAAGAAGTAAATCTCCCCCTTTACCGGAGGAAATTGTTGCGTCACACAAAATGAATCAAAAACGGTGAAATAAAGGAATCAAAAGGGAGCGGGCGCGCCAGTGCCCGTACATTGTTGGACTGAGGCGTCTGCAGACGTGCCTGATTAAAAGAGGCAGCAGGGGGGTTAATTGGCCAGCTGATGTTAGGTTGTCAGCTGTAGCTGATGGCTCGTTATGCAGCTGGAGCAAAATGGAGAGGCGGAGAAGAGACACGTTGAGTGTCCATTTTGTCCATTTACACCAAATGCACGCTGTAATTTTAGCATCAGCTGTCACAAAAATGGGCCTTGTGTTCTTCTATGGTTTAAGTAAAAACCATTCTTTCCATGGGCGGGAGCTGAGTGGGAATGGAGACGGAGACGTGTGGATGTTAGTGAATGCGGGACATTTGGGATGGCGGGTACAGTTTGTTTGGCTAATGGGGCTGGCTCTCCCAGTCAAACCAGCTCATTAGACGCAGCAGACGCAAACACCGTATGACACAGTGTGTCCAGGATCCAAGACCTCGTCCTTCAGCCAACCGGATCGAAAGATACACCCTACCCCCCCCCTCTGCCTTTACTGCGCCCCGCTTTCATGATCTATTTGGGCCAATCGCTAACCATCTTAACCTTTACACTGAATCGCCAGTCTCCTATAGCCTCGTCTGGTTGAAGCTGCCATTTACCATGGCAACAGCATGTGTCAAATAGCCTTCTTGGCCCTGAGGGAACCTTGCAAAAAACGAGTATCTATCAGCTCCCCGGTAATTTACTGTTCGCTTTTCCAATTGTCCACCGTTGCTGCACATGTAGAATTGGACTGTGAGGAGGACCTGTCCTTGGAAGGGAACATAGCTTTTCAAGCATTCAGTCTATTGGAATCCAATGAGAGATTGTGTGAGGCACATTATTCTCATATTTGACAAAAGATTGAATCGCTTTTCTTTACTTTTCAACCTCGAGTTAACTGAAAACTTGAAAAAGTGCACTCAAAGGCTGAAACAGTAGGAAAATAACAAAAATGAACCTAGCATGATAATGTTCAGGGCCCGGTTTCCCGATAACGTCCACTCTTAGCGCGCTACCAAGACTCCTACGTTAGACTTATCAAAGTTGTTACCTCTATAGGCGTGGTTCCTGTACGGTCTCTTAGGAGTCTTCTTAGGAAACACTCCTTAAGTTGTTCGTACACGGGGCACTGTCAAGAAAGATTTTTTGTTTATTATTTATGAAAAAAAAAAAATGTAAATGAAAGCAAGACCTAAATTTTGAATAGTTTATTTAGCATATTATATAATACTGCTTATACGAGACAACTTTGCTTTTTGCTACCCGTAGGGTCTCTGTGCGGGCTTTGCGTGCAGGTATGGTGTGTGTTTATCAGGTGATAAACACACACCAGATCCCTTGACTAACATCAAGGGAAAGAGGCGGTGGTTGAAAAAAATGTGTTGGAAAAGTTAACTCGTTGGTTTATTCATTTCCCAGTATCATTTCCTTAATTTAGAAGACAGTTTTGTTCATTTTTGAGTTGTTAAATAGATGCAATAATTTAAGTTTTAATTTAAGTGGAACTGACCTCGCCTGCTGTACCCACGGCCCAAACAACAGCCCAGACACTTCTAGTAGGCCTCATAATTTATCTAATCATGGGCGAACATACTAGCATAGCCTACGTTGATTTAAAAAAATATACAGAAAATATAGAAACAGTGGAGGAAATTGAGGCAATTCCATCCCAATTCAAACATCCCGTTTAATTTGGCCTCAATTGGCTACGGATGCGAACTTGGAATGAACAATTAAACAACTTGGCCTATCCTGCATGTATATTCTTTTATTTTTGCTTGTAACAACGCAACAGGGATTTCTAGATGTTACTGTACAGTGGCGAAGACTACCGTCAAGAGCTGAAACATCACTAGGTTAGAGCCAAGAAGGTTCTACGAGCGCTTCAGACCAACCTTACCGACGAACAACGTACGAAAGAGATTCGTAGCAAAGTGGAACTGTGGAACTCTAAGTAGAGGTTAGGAATGACGTAGCATTACGAAGGCCCTAAGATCCATTCAGAGATTGACATTTCTTCTAAATCTGAAGAAAGATGTAATGGGAGAAAACCTGGTGTTAAAACCCCACTTACACAAGTAAAGGAGCCTTTAGCAGGGTGATGAGAAAGAGGTTCAAGATCCAATGTGGAATTATATTATATATTATATAGCCACAGTAGCACAGAGGTGGATCCCAGTTGAGATGTGGCTATTTGAACTCTGCTTATCCCTTTTTTCCTACCCTATATTACATTTAGACATAAACACACAAACAAAAATAAATGGTTGCTGGGGCAGCATCTCCTCTGAAAGTTTTTTACTATCTCAATAAATAGACGATAGCCCAGGTCAGATGACTAACTACTGTACTGGAAGTGAGGCAGGACTGCAGGTCCTGTGTTTATCAAACACACCACAGAACCCCCCAGATATTGTTAGCGCTCATGTAGCGCTCAAGGAAAATAAGTTCAATGGTTTGAAAGAGCTTCACATTTCAATGAGAGTTAAATCAATGTTCCATATCAAAGAGTGGCCTGATCTCACCTTGAAGGAGAGCAACCAACCGGAAGGTTCCAGTTTTTCTTAGTCTGGTAAACACATGAAAGAGCTGCACTGACGTTGACCAATGACTCACTACGACACTGATGAAAAGGTGCCTTGGGTAAGACTCAAAAGAGGTATAATTTGACTGCAATTTGCAATGAAATGGCTTAGCTATTCGTCAATTAGTGATTGAAATGCTCCGCTAGAATATCTGCTCCTAGTTGACTTTGGTTGCATATGTGTAAGTCTACCTCTCCCGGCTCATTCTGACCAATCGGGGCATCTCGTCCCTGGTTCAGGGAACCCATCATGCCTGTCAATGACAGGTGCACAAATGCAAAACTTATCAATGGGTGTGTTTTTGTGGTTTGGTTTTGCTCTTTTCTCCTCTCTCTCTCTTTACGACTCTAAAATTGTACCATAAGCAGCTCTAAAGAAAAAAACCTGTGGACAAACATACACTAACACATACACCAACACATACACCAACCGTTTCAATTCATGTCGTCAGAAATCACCACTGTACTTCATCTATATTTAACGGGTGGCCTTTCGGATTCATATCTCCACGTGAACGTTCCTTCGCTGCACAGCGGTCAAAGCTGTGCGACAACGTTTCTCCCAGCATGCTCGGCGTTCACGGAGCAGTTTTCAATTATTTTTGCAATTATCACAAAGGAGGGAGAATTAGAACAGACGTCCAGACGTCCAGAGCTCCCACTGAGATACACATCCATTATAACATCGCACACCAGGCCTCCAACAACAAACCTGATGAAGCAAAAATAAGGCAAATATTTATTTTTGCTTTCTATTTCACTGTCAGGGACAGAGGGCAATTACTAGCGGCGGGAAGTCTCTCCTCCGTAGCGGCGATTTATTTCCCGGAGCACTGAAGGATTTGCCCGTACTGTACCAAGAGTCCGCGGCCCTGCTCTGCACAGACCCTCCACTCCTCGGAGTGCCCGCATGGTAACCCTGTCTGAACGGGGAAGTGGGCGGAGCTAGAGCGACGCGGTGGGAGGATCTAGAGAGTGAGGAGGTACACGATGGAGGACGGTATGAGCTCTTCTGGAAACCAAAGACGCTGACGTCTCCCAGGAGAAGGAGACTTCCAGACCGGAACATTGGACATTCCGTACACGGAATGCCCAAACCTGCCACGGCTCACCGGGCCGGGCGCAGAGAGGGGCTTCCTCATGGGGGAGGGAGCGTCAACCTGCGTCTCCATCTCCTCTCCCCCCCAGACACAAGACACAGACAGGAACTTCACCGCCAGGACAGGAAGTAAAGAAACATGGAAGCAGGGTGGGGGAGGAAGGAAGAAGAAAGGAGGCAAGGAAAGAAATTGATTGGGCAGGAGAGGAGGAGGAGGAGGGGCAGGAGGAGAGGGAGAAGGAGGAGAGGGAGAAGGAGGAATAGGGGCCGAGGGGGAAGGAAGAAAAGAGGGAGTAAGACGTAAAAAAGGTTAGGAAGGAGGTTGCGAGAAAAATAGAAAGAAAGAAAGGGAAAAAAGAAGGAAAGGATATATGGGAAGATGAATGAAGAAAGTATTCTCCCTGCTGTGATGCACGACGCGTACATCACAGGAACAGGAGGCCCAACAGGAAATGATGTCTTAGTCACTCAAGGTTAGTCCATTGAGGAAACTGCATTCCAGTTCACTCTTTATACGACTCACAATGAAGTCCAACATACGGCAACAGCTATTGAGGTGCCTACATTGAAAAGTGAAGGATTGTTTTGCACTCTTTTAGCGCACACTGAGCTAGTTTTAGAGTCAATTGTCACTTTGTCAAGTAGAGGAGGCTGTACTGTACGTCTGTATGTCTTTCCAGGGACACATTTCTGTCAGTGCAGCGATAATCAACACCACAGTTATGTTTTTATTTGGCCAAAATCTGAAATATGCGAATTTATGTCCGTAACGATCCAACAGAAATGACATGCAGGCCAATTTCGGCCCCGACCAGCTGTGCTCTTCAGAACAGATCAAAAGGGGGGGAGAGGAATGGCTGCATTCCAATTCCTTATCACTCCAACAACAGCGGCGCGCCACTTGCTCCCGATCATGTGTTGAAGTGCGACTCCCACACACAAGCAAAACTGTTTCCATGGATTCTCCGCATCGTCAAAATAAGTGCGTTTATGGAGCAAAATGGCCTCTGTGGGCCACGAGCATGGCGGGAGAAATTAAACGGTGGATTTTCTCTCACTGGTGATGAAACGATCATATCCCCTCTGTAAGACACACACACACACACACACACACACACACACACACACCTCGGCTTTGCTGTATAAGCTTTCTTCGTCTGTTTGTGTGTGTGTGTGTGTGTGTGTGTGTGTGTGTGTGTGTGTGTATGTGTGTGTGTGTGTGTGTGTGTCACTTCACCAACCCTTTCCAGCAAAGGACAGTGTGCATGTGCTGATGTAACACTCACACACACGCACACACGGATCAGTGAGCAGTGTGTTTGTTGATCGTCCCCTGAACGTCCCCTTGTCCACATGCGTCTGTGCTCCCTCTCTCCTCTCCTCCGACGTTAACCCTGAAACCACGTCGGCTGTTAAAGGGTGCTCTGTCAGTGCAACCCGTCCCGTTGTGTCAGAGAAAATAAAATGGCTAAATTGGCGTGGTAGCGAGACAGAGGCCGCAGCACGGTGCGTCAGTGTGGTTCATCCGGTGTGTTTTCATAACAACACGCGGAGGTGAAGCAGAGGTTCATCCTCCGCTCAACACACCCGCCGTCTCTGACCGCGGCTCGTGACGCATCCATGGCGAGGACGCAGAGCCCTTTCATCATGGGCTCACTCTGCCTGACGCCCGTCAGGCAAACGTCAAAGCACCTTCAACTGGAGCAGATACCTACCCTGACTCATTGGACAAAAGACAGGAAGTCAGGCGTATCGTTTGGGTGTGTTGTTGTTCGTCTTTTTCAAAAGGAGCCGGAGCACTTAGTCCGGAAGAGAGAGGAGATGAGGAGGAGGAGATGAGGAGGAGGAGGAGGAGGAGCGAATGATGACACAGACCTCTCACTCCTACACAATCCCTGCTTTTTATTCCCTTCAATCAGAATACAATTTAAACAATATGCCGTTACCAGTATTTTAACAGCTAAAGTCATTAGAGTCATTAGCCAATGTTTACCATAAGCAACATTCTGTACACAAGATAACGGCCCAGCATTTGCATATGCTAATGCACGCTAATTAGCCATGCTCCGTAGGGTAATTCTCATTCAACCTCAAAACTACAGGCAGCTCTATTTTCTTTCTGTAACAGATTAGGAGACAACAAAATGATGAATGAATTCAATCAATCATGTAAAGGCTAATATATGCACAGCAAATGGCAGGGGGACGGTTTTAATGTCAGGAATGGAGGAAGGTGGAAGAGACGGCTGGCGGCGGTTTATCTTTAACTGAGACGTGCGGCTGCTATACCATCCCAGAGCCAAGGCCGCTGTAACAGGGCTTCCTTTGTTCAGCGCAAAAAAGGACGATACAACAAATGCTCCATTTTATAAATTGTATTTCGGCAGTTGTAGGAGTTTTGGGGGGGGGGGGCGAGGCCTTCAGCTCTGAACACTGTCTGCTGTAATTGCCCGTCCACATAAGTGTATTCTGGGGCGGTGTAAGTGGTAGACGAATGCTCTTGTTTTGCGCTAACGCCTTAAGCACACAACACGACAAAAGAAAATACTTAAAAAAGGTCGGCGACAAGCGAGAGCGAGAGGCGCTTAGCTAATTTAAACTCGCAGAGTAAGTGTTTGTTGCCCCTATGCTGTTTTTGTCTGCGTTGCTACAATAATAAAATACATGATACGTGCTACGGCTATTAGCCGTGGTACGAGCAGACAGAACCGCTGTTATCCTATTTGTTAGCGCTGCCGCTGAGTATTGGATTTCTGTTGCTACGCCGCTGGAGCTATCGGACCCGAGCTACCGGACCCGAGCTATAGCACTGTAGGCAGCAACTAAACTTCTCCGGTGCCACACACTCCGATATCATTCAAACACATTTCTCTTAGTAAGCGAGGGGATTGGTTTTGCCTTTTCCTACTTGTGGTGTTAGGGTTTCATGAAAGCCAATACCTTATGGTATTAAGGTGTAGGGGAGAGTGGGGTGAGTTGAAGCGAGGGTGTGCCACCCTGGCGCTCTGCTAGGCCCGTCTGCGTTTGCGGAAGTGGCCCGCTGGGCCTCCGGGCGGACAGGGGGGTTGGTGCCACCCCTTGTTTCTAGAAAAACATAGAAGAAATTGGTCATGTGACAACGTATTGTTGAAGAACCTGCAAAGATGGGAGACACATGGAATGAGAGGCAAGCACATTTAAATCAAAAACAGTTTTTTGCCTTTCAAAGTAACATTTCTATGATCAAGGTTTTTTCAAGGTCTGAACAATTATAGACTTTGAATTATAGAAGTTTGAAAACATTTGACACGTTTTAGTGCTTTAGTATGTTACACTATGAGTCTATACAGTTAGCACGATGTCAGCCCTAAACTGCTGCATCATGCTAGTTTTGCTAAATAGTGGGGTTGGGGTGATTTGTGCCAAAGGACCAGGGGGTGGGCGCCGCTGTGGACTGGTAGTGAAGGTTGATGAGGCCAACATCACTGCAAAGTTTCTAAGGCAAAGTGGTAAGAGGTCTGTGGATGAAAAGCTCATCTTCACATTTAAAGAAAATGATGAGTCATCTGTAGATGTGCTCAAGAAACGACCCACACCACAACAACTATGTGGTGACATTTTTTTTATCAATATTTGATTCAATATTCAATATTTCAATACTTCAATATTTGTCAAATATTGACCTTATTTACATTAAATAAACCTTAAATTATTAATTTTCGAATGGATTTGTCTTGCTTTTATATAGCATTACAGTTTATGAGATATATACTGTATCAAAGGCTCAACTTACCCCGCACTGGGGCAAGCTGTGCTGTGAGAACACTTTCATATTTCTTAAACAGTTTATTTCAGATCCAAAGTTATTGTTGCCAAGGATGCACCACATCCTGTAATATACGTACATATTTTAGTTGGAGACATTACTGTCATGGCCTCACTGTAAAATAACTTTGAGTAAAAAGTGGCACAACTCTCTCCTCTCCTAGAGGCTATAAATAATAATAAATAATAATATAATATGAAGCCTATTCATTATGAGTCTTTCAATGTCCTTTGTGTGTGTGTGTGTGTGTGTGTGTGTGCACTAATTCAGAGCAGAGGAATGAAGGAGTTAAGAGAATAAGCCTCTTCTCGGCAGAAGGTTGCCTTGGAGAATCACCTGGCGTTACCGTAGCAACAGACAGGATGGCTATTTATGTAAATTTGAGATGAACCATGGGTAGGTGGTGTTCACCACAGACAGCAGCGCTGTATGGAGACCGCTGATAAATCCACATTACAATTAGATTCAGTTAGTAGCATAGAAGAGGAGTGAGTAGTCGTAATTCGTCAAGATTTTCAAAAATATTGTGCAGTTAAATCAGTAGAGAAATCATACTTTTCTGAAATATATTAAACCCAGACTGCAAGTGGGAGGTGAAACCACATGAACCAAGATCCTACTGGCTAACGGCTAACAGTGCAGTTAAAGTCTCATGGTGTTGATGCAGCATGTAGCATGAGGCTAGCCTCATTAGCAACCGCTACAAGTGAGATGCGGTGCCGGCGGCGGCGGTGGCGGCGGCGGCGGCGGTGGACAACCTCCATGCAAACACGTGAGGAGCTAAATGACTAAAGGAAGCGGGTTCTCTGTCAGCCGCGCTGTCCTTTAATGGGAAGCAGAACTTTGGGCGATAAACAACAACTTCCCATCTCAAACAAATAAGGCGCTCGTCCTCACATTAACGTCCCGACAGCGTGAGTGATGATGAGTGGCCCGGGCGGGGGTGAGTGTGGGGGTCAGAGCTGTCTGGCTGACTGACACACCGGGGGGGG
>OMLJ01002070.1:9137-23491 GCA_900302595.1 Gadiculus argenteus | reverse complement strand
GGGTGCCCAGGAGGAGAGGTCTGGAACAGACTGGTTATAAATACACAGCAGATCCAGAGGATCACACACTGTCACTGTTTGGAACTGATGGAAGCACTCTGAGGGCCTGCTTGGATACATGGGCCCCCTAGGGACACACTTCACACTTCATCTACCGTGATCACATATCGCTCGGTGATGACGAAGGATACTTTATTAGGTGTAATTAAGTCAGGGGCCTGGAAAAAAAAAGTGATCCACCTAATTCCCAATTTGACATTCTAAAACAGATCATAGAGCGCTAATATCATCAAAGCACACTTATATTACTGGTCAGAGAACATTGAGATAGTCTATTACATACTATCATTTGTGGGAAGTGAGGCATTGGGCAGTTTATGAAGTTTTGGAAAACAACAGCAACTATATGTTACCCAAACTGAAACCCTGACAAACTGTAACATGATGGTGCTACAGAACAATACACAATACAACTGGCAGAAGGCAATGTGAGCATGTGGGTTTAGAGCCACCCACAATGCTGAGTTCCTAATGTCTTTTGGGAGGACAGCAAGGCATAACATGATACTCTAAATATAGTCAAACTTTAACTTACACAAATGCCATTGTAAATTGCAGTGTTGACAAATGATTAAGAATGCCCAGGACCAAGTGTCCTGGGAGAAGTGTTTTGACTTCCCTGTTATCATATGGACATTGATGAACTGCCAAATGTCCCTGGCGAAAACCCGGTTTCCATGCTATAACACCCATCATGTGATACATTGAGCCATACTCCCAGAGAGATCCCCGCATGACAAAGTCATGTTGTCATCATGAACTCTGTACGCAGATTCACTGTATGTTGTATGTAATGTAGTCAGAAGACTACATTATAAAAACTTTGTGTAAAATGACAGCAGATTGAAGACACGATGAAAAACATAGCTAAATATTTAATGAACGCACTTTTCTGCATGTGCGTTTGCTCTCGGGTTTGTCAGAAATCATTTGATTGTTGTGCCGCTATACGCAAATCCAAAATGTTAATCTTAATTTATAAGACTTTTAAAGTCTGCCATTGAATGTGCTTCCACGCAACAAAGTGTGTTTATTAGCAACAATAAACACACTATGCCTTCCCAGTAAACTCCACCGCTGAACTGATGCCTTCTGCGTCATGTGCTTGTTTCTCGATCATAAACTGGAGACTGAAATATCAGATGGGACTTGACAGGTGACATTGGAGACAGGACCAGGTGGCTTGGTTCCATTATTTTGATGAAATAAGAGACAGTGACCAGATAGGCTTTAACAACGTTATGCAACTTCCCATAGCAGAAAAACCTCGACACGGTTTAAAGATCGACGGCTAACACTGTGCAGCCTGCCATTATATTGATTATCTGTCTTATTTCTTGAAGAAAAGGTTACAAATTAGACCTTTACATCTGGCGGCAGGTCCAGGCGATGAGTCATAGACGACAACCAAAATCATGTGCCCCTGCTAATTAAAGGGAACAAGCAGCTAGACTGGCTCTTCATTTCATGAATCACACAACTATGCAGTAGGCCTACTTTCAGGGATGGAAACGCAAGGGAAAGTAAATGTCATGTCTGGATAAGAAACGTGGTCTAATTGCCCCTGGTGCCATGTGCAGTTTCAAATAGCACCGTAGGCACAACGACTTACAACAAGAAGCACCTTGTTGTTTAGTTTAGCTCTATATCTATACTATTGAAATGTATGATGTGGAAGAGCAAAAAGGCAAGTCCAACATGTGTCCAACACATCAGAGAGAGTAATATGTCCCAGATTCTACATGACTACAACTACAGACATGCTGTCTGAAGTTTGGGAGAGAGAGAGAGAGAGAGAGAGAGAGAGAGAGAGAGAGAGAGAGAAGGATGAAGAGAGTGGGAGAGAGAGAGACAGAGAGATGAAGAGAGAGAGAAGGATGAAGAGAGAGAGTGAGAGGGGTGAAAATGGGGTGAGAAATAGTGAGACAGACAAAGAGAAATAGTGAGACAGACAAAGAGAAATAGTGAGATGATAATTACAAAGATAGGGAGACAGTGAGAGAGATATATACAGAGAGACCGAGAAAAAGACTGAAAACCGGGTCACACCTGGGTGTAAGGGTGTGACCCGAATTATGCAATAATCTCTGCATAAAACATGACTTTCAACAACAACACTTTTTTGCAATGCTATTCACAGTGGATAATACATGCATATGTGTATGTATTACTACGTAGAAATATAGGCTGTGTTAGACCTCTACTAACTCTTAACGGTCAGTAGATGTCAGCAGTGAGTTAGCCAATACAGTGGACACTGGCTAGGACACTAACACTATGGCAGGCCACTGTCAGATCAGTCAGTTTCACATATCACAGAGAGAACAGCCAACAGATTAACAAAACCTGCTTAGCAAGAGACAAAGTCAATGTTAGCAGTCATTTACATTATGAATAATGGATCATTTTTATAGATGGAATTAACATGTGTCTTTTATTATGTTTGCTGAATGGAACGCTTCGCACAAGGAATGTATTATTGG
Organism: Gadiculus argenteus; assembly: GCA_900302595.1. Lineage (NCBI taxonomy): Eukaryota > Metazoa > Chordata > Actinopteri > Gadiformes > Gadidae > Gadiculus > Gadiculus argenteus. The sequence continues at coordinate 20,948 of OMLJ01002070.1, read as the reverse complement.
TTTGGGTGTGATACATCTTTTTTTAAATGTGAATTTCATCTCGCAAAAAGAATGGCTTATATTATATAAGCAGTTGAATATGAGAACAGGGCCGCTAATTCGATCCAGACCAAGCCATCATGTGTGGAACCAAATAAACACACCCATGCAACTGTGAGCAAAGTCTTCCAACTTCCTGACTTTCTTTTGCTCCCATGCACACTCACTCACTCACTAGCTCACTAGCTCACACCCACATCGGGAAACGCCCTTGTGCATCTCACTACATTCTCTGTAGTTCCTAGCGAGTTTAGTTTGTTAAATGTTGTGGAATGCCAGACCCAACCCCTGGTCAGTCAGGCGAAGACATTACAGTTTGATATGACAAAAACATTTGTGTGTGTCTACCTCTGCAAGGCCATCACTGACTTGTTTTGGTAATGTGTTTTAGTTGTTGCCATAGTCAATATCAGGCAACTGATGTTGGCAACTGTCAGGCAGGCAGGTAGGATACTGTCTTGTTTGCATAACTTCTGTATTCTAACTGAAAATGATTTAGTGTATAACAAGTGTCAGTGTGTGACAAGTGTAAGGGAGCTTCTACTCTTTACATTTATATCTTCCCATAAGAGTGAAGAGAAACCAAGAAAAAGTCAGAATTGAAATGGGGTGCAAGGAACACTGTGTTACTCTGGAAGAGAAGCAGAGAAAGTTTCACACCCTCTTCTCTCAAATTGTACGCCTAAAACTTTATCACGCACGTCCATCTCCACAGAGGCCGGGCAGGGCTGCAGCTTAGCTAAAAGCCCCACCTTGTTGAAGTCATCACAAGTCTGGATCATCTCAGCTGGCAGGCCTAACGAGATGGCCTCTGAGATTGCTGTTGTGACCTACCCCTCCCTGCATAGCTCAGTAAACTACCCTGAAGACTGAACCTATCAACACTAAGAAATGTCTATAAAAATGTCTTTATGCATAGCTCAAAGTATGATGAATAGCTAACACATTCTACCAATGAAGATCAATGCCAGGGGGCTGTACGCCCATGTGCAATACATGGCTTCTCAGTGTTTCAGATAAACAGAAGATTGTTAGCAAACTCATTAAACTATAGAATCACTGTTACAGTTTATATTTTTACACATCAGTAATTAAATCACAACCAAATCTCAACAGTTAAAGGCTTCTGGACTGTCTTCTAAATGAAAACAATCTAACATTTGAGCATTTTAAAGAGAGGTCATATATACTTCAACCACACTAATAGAGAGTGTAAAACACTTAAGCCAGAAATAAATATCCCACCTTTAAACCTCCCACCCTCCATAGAAGGAAGGAAAACCCAGCACCAACAATGACATCGCAAGGACACACAAAAGGACAGTGGCAGGAAGAAGTGTAACTGGCAAGATATTAAACAATCAAACCTTCTATGAAGTTAGGCCAGGTTTTCTCCTCAGGATCCTCCAGAGTATGGTCCCAGTCCTCCTCAGGTGAGGCGCCATATGCGCACACAGGCGGTGCGGCGTTCAGCAACGCTCGTTCAATGGCAAGTTCTTCCAGGACGTCCAGGTCCAGTTCTTCTTCCTCCTCCACTTCCCCCTCAGGTTTGACAGGTGCAGAAGGTGGTTGGGCCCCATCTTGATGGCCAGCTATATGCTTCACCTCAATGATCTCTTCCACGACTACAATCTTCCTCCTCATGTTGTCTGCTTCTGGACCAAGAGAATGACAGCTGTCCACGAGGTGTGGCTGGGAGGCTTCAGGTGTGGCAGTGACAGAGGGTGTGTCCTCCTGCAAGTCCTTTAGTTGGTCTTGTGGCACAGAGGTCTGGGGGACTGAGAGCCCTTTCTTTTCTGCCCTCTGCGTTCCTGCCTGAGCAGCAGAATGTAGTTCTGCAGCTCCGGTAGTCTCCCCTTGTGCGAGACACGGGTTGGCCTGTGCCTTAGCTCCAGTCGCCTCTGCAGCTACTGCTGGTTCTGCTGACGCTAAATCTCTGGCTGCGGGTGCTTCCCTCACAGAGGAGGATGTTTTTGGTTTCGGGACCTCCCGCTTGATTTTTTTCACAGAGAGCGGAGCTGGCTCCTCCTCCCCTTTGTCTACCGGGGCCTCAGTGAACACAGCTGTTGCCTGTCTGATTTCTTCACTGCACATTCTTTCAGGAGTAATCGTTGGATGACCATCGGTTTGCCCTGCAGTGGGAGCAATGGCCTGGGGTGAAGTAGGTATATCAGTGGAGGAAAGTGGCTCTTCTGCAGGAGGGGGGACAGGCTCTGTGTTGATGGTTGCTGGAATGCGGGCCTGAGCTTGCTTTTTTGCTTTCCCTCTCTTTTTTCCTTTTGAAGATTCCTCAACCACAATGCTTAATGCAGCAGGGGCTTTCACCTCACACTCTTCAATCATTTCCTTTGATCCTTTAAGTACTACAGTGGCTTTCTCAACAGGTTTAGTGCTTTCTAGGGTCTGTTCAACAGTTACCGTCTTGTGCACAGTTACAGTTTCCATTCTAGTGACAGTGTGAGTCACTATCTCTGTTTCGGATTTGGAAGTTTCCTGGTGGGTTATTACGGTCAGTTGGGTGTTGGTGACCCCATCTTTTGAGCCAAGTGGTTCTTTTGAGCCAAGAACTTTGTTAAAACTTGTTCCCTCAACCTTGTCATTCACTTCTGTAGTGCCTGGAATCTCCACTGGGGGCACTGCAGGGAGAGCAACACATGAGTTAGAGACAGTCTGGTCCACAACTGGTTCAGGAACCTGAGTTAAATTCACCTCAATAGACATTTTGTCTTCCAAGTTATTTTCATCATTTGACGGTCCCTCAAGGTGAACTCTGGGTGGCAGTGTTGGTGTTTCCTTATCTGCAGTCAACTCGACGTGAGGTAATTCTGCAGCTTTGGGTGTCGTAACTTTCTCCCGTGAGGATTTCTTTTTTTTCTTTTTTGATTTGGAGCTTTTTTCATTCTCTGCATCTTCTCCAGAAATAATCTCTGCCACGACAATGCTAGCATTGCTGGCATTATTTTGATCAGGAGGGCATTCTTTTTTCAACAATCCAGCTTGCTGTTCTAAGGGAGCAGGAACTTCAGAAAACATCAATGGTTTTTCAGCTTCTTTCACACTTCTCTCTATAATTTCCCCTTTACTCTTTGTCTCCATAGAAGTGCTCGTTTGGGATGAGACAACCACTGTTTTCTGGACAGTTTCAACTACTGATGTGGGGGGTTCCACAGTAATCTCTTCATCAACCTTCTGCGGCAAAGCTTTTACAGGGAGACTCTCTGCTGGAGATTCATCAAGCTTCTGAGCTACTACAATTGTAGATCTCTTTTCCTCCTTGATGGGCTCAGCTTTCAGAAGTGGCTTGTTGGGGGTCTTTTCAGCTACAGGATTGAGCTTGCCCTGAGTTGTAGTTACATTAGCGGTTCTAGTGATGGAACATTCAGCTGTAGTGGTCCTTTGCACAGGTCTAATTGGTTCCTGAACCACCTTTACTTCTCGTTGTTCTTGTTTAATCTCTCTGGGGGGTTGAGTGGAGATAGCAGGCTTGCTGGTTGTGTTATGGTCTTCAGAAAGTTTAGGGATCTCCTGAGGTTCAGGCTTATTAGTTACCTTCTGAGGCTTCTCTTTAACAACTTCAGTTTCAACAGGGGCCTTCACCTCTGCTACCTTAATTGGTAGTGAAGAGGCATTTTCCACCCTAGTCTTCTCTTCTTTCACTTTTTTTGTGAGAGGAGTGGAGGAAACTGAGTATTTAATTTCACTAGGCTGTACAGGCTCTTCTTTAGCCTTGTCTTTCTTTGTTTCGTTGGTAGAATACTGAAGAGAAGCCTTTGAGGTTACACTTTCACGCCCAGGTACCGGTGGTGAGGTGTGTGTCTGATCTCTTTTCTGAGCCTGCGCCACATGGGCCTTTCCAACAAAGATCTCAGACACTGGACTCTGTTGTGAGGTGATGAGGGGCTTGCTGCTGCTGACATCAGCAGTCTGCTGAGAAGACATGGAGGTTATTTTAGCCTGGCTTTCACCAGCTTTGGCATCTCTATTGCTGAAGCCCCTGCCTTTCATATAGAGCTGTTGAGGCTGGTCCTTTGTTTCCCATGATGCTCTTGGTCTGGTTGGCTCAACACCAGCTGGGCGACCTCTGAACCTAGGGGTTCTATCGCTGTACCCTTCCTCTTCTCCCTCGGTCATCTTATGGCGGTAGCCCTGGCGCTCAGCTAGCCCCTCACGGCTCTCTGACCCAGGCCTACCCCCAGGCTTGGGCACATACGACGTAGGGCCGTCAACAGTCTGGACCTGTGCACCACGACGGGAGATGGGAAGCATTGCTGCTGGTCTCTTTACTCTCTGTAGGGAGGCAGGGACGATCTCTGCAGGTAGGCGGAGGTAGTCACGTAGGTAAACAATGCCCTCATTTGAGAGGTACCAGTAAAAATGCCTCCAGGAATATGTTTCCTTCACATAGCCTCTGGACTTGAGGGAGAGCATGGCCCGCATCACCTGTAAGTTGCTGATGCCTGGTATCTCAGGATGTTTTGTCTGTGGCCTTTTGTCCTTCTTGGCCACCATCACACCATCTCGAAACAGGAGCTCATAGATGGCCCTCAGATCCCTGAGGGACATCACCATTCCCGCTACCATTGTGTTGTATGTTCTACTTTCTCTTTCAGGATGATTAGCAGCACAGAGCTGAAAAGTTCTTTGCGAGTGAAAGTTTACTGAATGGCCTCACTCGTTGGTACGTGAAACGATCCAGTGACAAAACCAGCTGCCACGGGCTTTTCAATTAGACAACGAGTAATCCTTTAGTTGTAATGTCTTTCTTTAGCTTCTTCTGCTTGCTTTTTCCTTCTTAAAAATACAAAAACAATATGTCGTAAAACGCATTCCAAGATTTTCCAGTCGTTTTGGTTTTCCTCTCACACAGTTAAGAAAGTACTCTTTCCACAACCGGGGTGGCTGGGACGTGAACAGTCTGTTCTGCCGAGAAGGCAATGACAGAATGGAAGAGAGGGAGAGAAAGAGAGCGAGGGAGAGGAGTGTGTGTATGTGAGTAAGTGAAAGAGGGAGAGAAAGAGAGCGCAGCACTCCGTTCAGCTCCTCCTACCTTCTCTGTCTAATTCTGAAGAAAAGATGGCATGGAAAAAAGTACCAAAAGACCTAAAAGACACAGTCCAAAAAAATCACAATGCGAAAATGAAAAGGGAAAACATTTTAAAGTCCTCTTGTAAATGCTATAAAGTATACGAGCGAGCGAACCAAATGAATGGAACAGTACACCTATGCAGTGTGCCTGAGCACATGTCCTGTTGCTCTGTGGACTGTAGAGAAACGCCCATCCACACGCCTCCTCCAATAAACACACATACATAGTCACAAACAGGCCAGGGCTTACTGACACACCCACACACTCCCCTTGGCATGTCACAGCATTCACTTTAAGAAGTGGGCTGTGACTTACAGATTAGTGGCACGATGTATTGACAGGCCTTCGGCATAGAAAATGATACAAATGAAAGACACGTCAGGTATTTATACCAGGTGTGCAACATTGTTTGAAATTAGTTCTCCAAAAACTCTTAAGTCCTCCGAGCAATGTTTTCAAATCACATTTTACGACCAGAATAATTGTGTCAAATATAGGTTGACATTTAAAGAAGAGTTATGCCGAGTGAACAATATGATCATTATATAATTACTCTACGGTTGTAAATAGTAGATGTGATGTTGGATTCAGCTTACAATCAAGGTGGTATACTGCAAAGCGATTCATATTAGTGTTTGTTTGGCAGGGCACTTAGCGACCGCCAGGTGGAGGAAATGAAAGAGACTGACCACCGGAGGGTGACTCATTGGAAATGACGCAACCGACTGCAAAAAGCCCCGTTCCCTTTGCTTCTCTGCTGAGGGATACTTGGTCCCAATGCCTCAAAATAGCAGTGAACCTACAATCTCACTCACCCAACTATATAAAGAGAAGTGCATTATGGCTAACCTTTTGCACACTAGCATGGACATGGGGTCATATTACTACCCTCCTGGATCCATTTTCTCTTTCCTCTGTGCATCTGTCTTTCTTTCTCATCTCTCTTGGTCTGTCAGTGAGTGTCTCCCCTGCTCTGGCCAATCTCCGATCTCCATAGGAAGAAACTAGAAGGGTAGACCACATGGTGCTGAAAGGGAATCTATATTTTGCTGCATGTTACCATGAAGTGCAGTGTTGCAAGGATTATAGTAAAATGAAACTCGAAAGAGTGATTCAGTTGTGAAACTAGTGGTTGTGAATGGGAGGTAATGTGAGGCCTACGGCGCCAGTGTCTGAAACCACACACCGTTCCACATGCAGCCGCCAGTGGGAAAATGTTTTGATTTTATTTGCCATGGTGACCGGCACATACTGACTCACTCTTATCTTCTTTTGGAAAGGCTGCAGCAGAGTAACAACCTGTGAATGTGTAGCTCTGGACAGCTGAACTACAGTACGCTGTCAACTTCCAGACAGCTGCCTGGCGGAAGCAGGCCAACTGTATAAAAGCTGCACCCTTCATTTGAATTTTGCTTACCTAGCATCATCTATCTAGCCCATTCAAGCCAAACAGCTTAATTATAGTCCTTACCTGAGAGCTTTAGCTCACAGAGCTTTAGCGTTGGCGTTAATGGGTGTCATTTCATAAAACTTCTAAGTGGTTGATTTCAAAGTCGCATAATAACAGTGAATTATCAGACCTAAAAAATATATTATGCAAACAAACACAATGAAACACCAACCTTTTCTATTCTAAGACGTAATAGACAGTGCCTTTGGCTAGTGCCTGGAATACAAAATCATTCGTTCGGCACTCGGCTTGATGAGAGTTGCCGAGCAGGGACATGGCTGGAAGGTATGCAAAGTCTTTCCCAACAGCCTTCCCACAGTCTGAATCAGTTCTCAGGGTCTCTGAGTACTTAAATTTGACAAGTTTTACGTTGAATTAATCTTACAGTCTTACACCATGGCAGGGTTATTAGGTGCATGTTTGGCTTTGTCTGACTACAGAGAAGAGGTGGTGAAATATGCTAGGATTGCATGAGCCGGTGTGTTTAATGCAAAGGAGAGGTTTGCATTGCATCGGGTTATTTGCATTTTTGGATGGATGATAGGAGCAGTGCCTGCCTCTCTCTCAGAACTTCTGGAACAGCAAAGAAACACCAAAGAGGCACAACAGAGAAATGCACATAAACTGCAAACAGAGAAATCCATGATTACATGGCAGACAGCCATTCACTGAAGACATTTGTGTGGGGTTTCCTCTCATTAGTGCTAATTTGCATCGGGATGGCCACTGCTTTGCTCTCTAGGCTGCCAATCAGTATAATTTAATGCACTGCTAATGCACAAAGTGTTCAGTGAACTTCAACAACCAAGTGTGCTAACCTGGCTTCAAGCCCAGTCCTGAGTCATCCTAGTCATCCCCCCTCGCTCTTTCCCCCTCTATATGTGGAGTGTCACTTCTGTTGCTCTTTATACTGGCAAAGCATACTGGCATAGCCTTTCCAGCAACCCTGTCAAGATTTTACATTGGGTTATTCTATTATTAACAGAATGGATCAACAGAAATAGATCACAACTATAAGTGAGCTTCTAGTCTCCACTTGTATCACTATACATGATATATATATATTATGTATCAATATTTTGTTACTATTCAAAAGTTTCTGCAGAAATTGTTTTTTGCAAGAAATGGCAGAATTGAATGAGTCAATTAAAAGTAACTTCACTTGGAAGCACTGGCTGAATGAACAGGGTTCACGTGCACCATTCTACCCTTCTGCTTCAGTGTCTCAGACTTCCACACTGCCAAAAATAGACCCGACAGGAGTACTAGTCCACGTCCTGGTGCACCAGAGCCTAATGGTCCAGCACACGTGAACCCCCCTCTGATATCAGAGCCAGACACTTGAGCCGCTTCCAAGGAAAGGAAAGGTCAGGGTGTCATTCGGTACAGTGGGTTTATTGTGACAAGAGTGAGGGTGATCCTCAGAAATCATACAAACACCAACCTTTCCAAAGCGGGTCTTCAAATTTCAGTGACCTTGGGCGCCCACAAGATCACCTAAAAAAATTCATGCTCTGAGGTCAAAAGTATTTACTGTCCCACAATAACTTTTTATAATCATCAGTATTTACACATAGTTAGATATTTGCTCCTTTTGGAGCTGTATTCATTCATTGTTTTATTAATGGAGCCAAAGAAAGTGGAAAGAACAATGCATGTTACTGTGGTCTAATATGCAAGAGGATCCCTATAAGGCAGAGCCTCTTTAACATTAGGAGAGCAGATGTTCTCGAGAGGAAGTAGCAATCAAGAGTTTTGTTATTGCAATCCCTGCACTGCAGAGTGGCTGGATTTCAAAGTACAAGCAGGCTGCTAGAATATATATATATATATATATATGTATATATATATATATACATACATACATACATACATACATACATACATACATACATACATACATACATACATACATACATACATACATACACACATTCATTGTCTCTTTTAAGTGTAATTAGACAAGCATACTGAACTCAAACTCTGTCCAGTGGTTGTGGCAGACCGATCCAATCCAATGTCAACCCCTGTGTTTGTGTGCATGAGTGTGTGCATGAGTGTTTGTATGCTTTGAAAAGGGTGTGTGTATAGTTACACACATATTTCAACCGTGAGTCTTGAAGAAACAGACTAGTAGTTTGAAACAGCTATGAGGAAGAGTTCCTGTTTGGTATAGGGCAGGGTAACCACCCATGCCAACTATGAGCTGTGTTATGAGGAACCACACATACACGCATACATCATTATCAGACACAAATTATTTGGATTGAAGGACTTGAAAGACTTGTTTGCAAAAAAAGAAAGACTTGTTTCCGTCTGAGTTGTTACACAAACAACCACCCAAAAGCCACTGGTACAATATTCCTTTTCTTTTAGTATAAGAAGATATTGCTTCTTTAGGAGACGAAACATGTTTACGAGCTACAGGTCAAGCGTCGAGGACGACCTCTGGAGGCTAGTGGCAGCTGCCTTCTCTCAAAGGCTGACGTGTGCAAGAGGACTAGCACCTCGCACTGAGGAATCTGTCAAAGCAGCTGAAAATGGTCTGTAGGCTCCATGTCAACCTGTATCAGCACACAGCACAACCTGCATCAGCACACAGCAGAAAGCCAAGGACCCCCCACCTCCAATTGATAAAGATATCTCAGCTATTTTGTACACAAATGCTTCTACTTGAAATAGCAAAAGTTGCTACTTGTTGTTACTTGTTTTGATTGAAGGTAGGTTTGAAATAGTTTGCAGGTTTAAGGTTGACATAGCTTCACAACAAGGTTGAAATCATAGTGTTGAAATAGTATTTATACAGCCATGACCAACTCACTCACAACATGATGGCACACCTACTGTATTCTTGCTTTCAATGATTGGGTAGATATCCAAAGGTAAATACAGACTTCAAACAACACCACTGAGTCTATTTTCAGGGAGAGGAGGTGCCCTTGCAAGAAGGTTGCATAGAGCAGGGACGCCAACTAGAGCAGAGAAAGAAGCCTCTGATTCACAGGAAAGAAGAAACAATAAGTGTTTAACCTTTGGGTATGTCCACAGAGCTAATGACAATCCAGTGATATTTAGGTTACATTGAAAATAGGTTAATAGAGGAATCATTGAGTTTGAGATGTATGCTATATATGGAGGGTAATAGGGTACAGTGATATAAAGCAGAGGCGCCATGATTGGCCAAAAGAGAAGTGGATAGATTGGCAGTATAAACTAAACCTTTGTTTTCAATCTACACTATACTAAACACAGGGCACATAAAGTGGTTCCAGACAAAGAGCCTTGTGTTTTTTAGGAACTGGGGAACGAAGAAAAAAACGGAGTGAGAGACAGAGGGAAAAGAGAAAAAAGGTGTCTTTGGCATTTCTCATGCTGCAGCTAAAATAAACAAGCCCCTGTTCTAGGGTAATTAAGATTACAAAAAAGGGGGGGTAGTGGAAAGTACATGATGAGTGATGGGCATGGGGGGTACTGCAGCTGAGGAACAATAAACAAAAAGGATTGCGATGTGTTGTGTACCAACTTTAATTAGTGTGTGTTCCTAATCATAGTTTTTAAAAATTCAAGCCGACAAATCAAACCAGCACAACTGTTACTACAGTCCAGGCCTCAGCGATATTTAACGTCACGAGTAAGAATAACCCACTGTGGTGCGGGGAAGAAAGGTTGGCATTTGGCGTCTGCCAGCCTCGCATACGCACAAACCAAAATGGAAAAGCTATAAAGAGGTGCTGGCTTGAGGTAAAAACGACAAGGCTTATTTGTGTCCTAAACTCCGGCTCGGACTGGCTTCTCCTTTTCCAGAATGGAAAGAAAAATGAAGTCAGCGATTAGCTCCCCTTCCTTGCCCACAGAAAGCAACAAAAAAAGTATCAGCCGTAACAATTGCCAAATCCCACTCACCCTCCACCCTCCTCCCAACAATGTTTGCTTCGGTCTCCCTCTATTTCTATCTCTCTATTTCTCCCTCTCCCTCTCCCTCTCACTCCCTCTGAAATCGGGGAACTGGCAATACGGTATATGCTGACCAACTAAACAGTGTTCCTGGTCCCTACAGGCGAGAAGAGCTGGATACGATAGCATCAGAATGTCCTCCTCCACTGCTCATTGTTGGAGGAGTTATGCTGGAATAACGTCAAGAGGAGCCCAGGTGTCGACGCGCCCCCGAAAACCTTCATTCATGCCTCCCGCATGTTCTCAAGGAGTACATTCTTGGTACATTCTTGATTGTGTACCGAGCAGGCCTAGTGCTTCTCATCCGTATCTTGTCAAAGCAGTACAAAACTGCACAGAGCATGGGAAGTTACATAAGGTTCCAATAGAAACACGTTCCAGAGGGGACATTGTTTGATGGGTTAAGCTGGGGGCTTTACCCTGTCCACCTTGTGCGCTTTAGAGCTGTATTTAAGACCAGTGAGACATTTACACTCTTTTTGGTTTTACTACTGTGGAATGCTGCAGCAGTTCACCATCGTAAAAACTCTTCATCCAAAGTCCATACGATTCACGTTGTTTTGAGAGCCGCAAAACATCAACAAAACGCCACGCCTTTTTTTTATGACTCAAGGTAATAGTTAATTTAGCTCTTTGTCTTTTACTGTTATCTGCCAGTGTAGCGCGTTGGAATGGCCCTGGAATCATCGGAAGGCTAGCTTACCTTTTTTAGAGGTACGCCAAAAGCGATCTCCAAGGAGGTCCCCACTGTCCACACTGCATTGATTTAGATTTAGCATGGTTCAGTCACAACCTCACTAGCCACCCTCACTAGCCCGGCAAAAACTACCGCTGGCTGCTTCTCGTAAGCCCCTGGGAGCCCATTTTGGTGGCAGGCAAAGCAGAGAATTACGCTCAAGGATGGAGACAAGGGAGAAAAGAGAGGGAGTGGAAGGGTGCTGGCGATGGGTGGACAGAATATAGTACCCAAAAAAAAAAAGGAGACACAAAGGAGTCTCTTTATCCCCTTCTCAAAAAAAGCACACATGAACATCCAGACTATAAATCTGAGGGCCTCCTCAGACCTGACATGTCCTTCTTTTGCTGCCCGGGCTACCATGCCCGACGTCCCTCACATCTAGGAGAGCCCGTTGCATTGTCCCAGCAACACTAACTGCGGTACACACACTGAAGGCCTTGTTCCTAACAGGGCCTCAGATATTTCAGCCCACAGTGATTGAGGCCAAGGCTGGACATTGTAAAGCATTGAGAAGAGGAACAAGCAAGACTTAACACTTAAAAA
>OMLJ01002055.1:0-10014 GCA_900302595.1 Gadiculus argenteus | reverse complement strand
CGGCGCGGGCGCAGCCGCTGGGGTTCAGTGGCAGCTCCACCTCGGCGGCGTCGCAGCGGTGGAAGCGGAAGCGGTGGCGCCGGCAGCTGCCCGCACCCTCCAGCTGCTCCAGCAGGAAGATGGTGGCGTCGTGCAGCACGCCCAGCATGCGCTGCCCACTGGCCACGCCCAGTGGCAGCTGCCGCAGCTGGAAGCCGGCCCGCGCCTCCAGCACGCCGTCGGTCACCGCACGCCACGCCACTGAGGAAGGAGAGACACACAGGGATCACCATGTATGTGTGTGTATATGATGATGTATACATGACAAGATTAGGGATTGACCGATATGGATTTTTTAGGACCGATACCAAATCTTTTTCATCAGTGTTCGCCGATGGCCGATATGCAGATACCGATTTTCTTGAGCCGATACTTTGAGCCGATACTGCTTCTGCTCCCTCAATTTACATCATAAAAATGACACTATGATGATAACAAATATTACCAGTCTCAATTTAAAAACAAGAACATTTAGTGAACTGTCTGTAAATCATGCCCGCAAAAAAATCCCGCCAAAAACAAACTAAAAACGTTTTCTTTTTAAAATCGTAATCGATATACGTAAAAAACGCAAATATCGGGCGGCCGATAATATCGGGCGGCCGATAATATCGGTCGTTCGCTAGACAAGATATGCATGTCGGAGATGCTCAGAGGATCATTTAGTAGTTTGCCCATACAGGGGATTTGAGTTTGGCGCGTTGGTGAAGGGAAGAAATCAACCACATTGCACTTGCTGCAGTCCAGCTGGATTGCTGCGAGGAGCGCCCACTCAGCAGCCACTCTCACCACACCTTGTGAAGAGATACCCGTGTACGAGTGTCTTTATATAATCTGTATAATCCCGGCCCAGCAGAGTGCCTGGATGTGGGTAGGTTAAATGGTCGCTATGTAAACAGCGGGCCGTTGTGCTTTCGGGACAGAGGTCCCATGCTGACGTCCAAAGGGTGAACAAAAGGAGTAGCTGGCTGTCGTACCTTCTATGCTGTCAGCCTTGACACTGAAGCCGTCGTCGCTGGTGATCTCGAAGCGCAGGTGGGGCTGGTTCATGTACTTCCTGTTGTCCTGATTGGGAGGCGGGCCCTCCTCTTCGGAGCTGAATCCTGAGGATGAAGGTAGCGTCAATGTATTTTTTCTTCCTAACACATCAGGAGAAACAATGTTTGTAGTGGTGGATGATAAATCAATCTTTAAATCAATAGGAATAAAAACGCCTCCGTAGCAGGGATATTTTTTCTATAGAAATGAAATACATATTTTCCGATATACATTATTTACAACATCAGATACTGAATCAGCCCAATGGATTTACGCAGAATACAATAGGTTATGGCAGTGTGTGATGATGGATTGGCTAAGGATGCAAGAATTATTGAATGACCCAAATCTCAACAGATAACAGTGTGTGATTTACTGTATATGTGCTTTTTCTGTCCGTGACAGTTTCTCCCAATGGACACATTGAAAGTCTGTTTTATCTGCATTAAACTCAATCTTTGTGCGTTACGCCCACAATGGAGCGCCACTGGCCAGTTCTTTAACCGGTTTTCACTGTTAAGAGCTAGCAGAAAACGTCTTCTAAACAGTTTTTTTTAAAATATATATATATATCCATAGAGGACGTTTTGAACCCCGAGATGTATCCGGTTTAATTGCATTAAAGTTAGGCTATTGGTTACATTGTAATTCGCCTATTGTAGAAATATTGACCAAACAAGGGCTCATGGAGTGCTACTCCCCGATGGCTTAGCTTTAAAGACCCCTCGGCAGGATCGACAATTTAACACACCGGGACTCTTCTTTAGTGAGAACGCGTCTTTAGAACCCTGCATCAGATCAGAGAGTGGTGCTGACTCATACCAGCAACATACCAACAGGCTCTATCATTGGAAGTCATATCACCCACTAGAGCATTCTGAGTCAGAATCGGAGGTACCATGATAGTTTAAGCCAACCGGAAAAACCACCACTGACGCATCATTATGCAACTGCTGACTTCTGTATTTTGCTAGCTGTGGCCCTCTGGACACCGTGCCTGTAATCTGTTATATGCGCACACTATGACACATTTTGGCCTCTTCTTTTTTTCTTACATGGACTGATAATATCAATAAAACCTGAACATTTAAAATTTAAAATAATGTTTTAGAGCAGGTGTCATAGACTTGGTCTTTCAGACAGGTTTGTAGGTACAGAATCGGACGTACATGGGCGTTCTTAGCAGCTTTCAAAATGACTATTAAATGACTATTGTCATAATTATCCAAATGACTGAAGTATATCGTGAGATAGATTTCGACCAGCCGTGTCTGTGTGAACACGACTCATGTGGAATAGATGTGGGTCCATTCTATTTGTATGTGGACATTAAAAAGCTAAACGAGATCAAAACTAAAAAAAGTCATGACAATCCGTACATTAATTCTATTCTACAACTTTGCTTGGGGAAGTTACATTTCAACGTCCCCATGGAGAACCAATCCCTCTGACACGGCTCAAAATAATAATCTTAGGTTCTCTCTCGTTCTAGCGCAGGGCTGCCGGCAGGATATCGGCCAGCCAGCAACCGCTGAGGTTGTGCATGCAGCGACGGCATGCATGTCGTGTCACCCAGAGAGGGAGTCGTCTAATGCATACTACTCTCAAAGTGGTGCCGGGGCTTGGTTCTCCTTCAAGGGGTGACGTCACCATGTATCCGCTAAGGGGAGACTAAGAGGTTCTGTGTGGAGATCAGCCGACCTGAATAAGGGCCCCAGTCGGATACGTCTCCGTGGTGAGCGCTGACCCAGATGCTGGTCTTACCCTGAAGGTCCCCACCACCAACACCACCACCACCACCACCCCCACTACTCCTGCTGTGTTGGGCCCCGTCTGGCCCGCTGTCCGCCTGCTGGGACCTGGGTCACATGACGAGACGTTACATTACAAGAGAAAGGTAGGAGAATAAATAGACACGGCAACGTTGGTTCTTTAGGATGTTACGTAGTATAAGCTTGTGGAGTAAGCGTCAATGTTTCTTATTTTGTCCCAATGATATACATTGCTTGATCGTCTTTTTCATTACTTTGGTCAACCCTGGCCACGTCAATGTATTTCTAAAAATGCATTGCATTATTCTATACAGAAAGAAATACTAAAGTGTAATTATTTTTATTAATTGATGGTCTATAGGCTAGGTTTCACCAACCTGCCGTGTACTGCAGTGTCCTGATCTGCGTTCTTTGGCTTTTCTGGCACCATGTCCCTGTCCAGATCGAGAACCTCCTTCAATGTAGGGGACTTTATTCTCACACCACTGGATCTGTAGGGAAGAGTGCAAGGCATTGTGGGACTTAGTATTTTAGAAAACGGGAGGAGAGCACTCACAGGGAACAGTTTGGGGCCAACATCATGCGGTAAACCAAAAGGCCCATTTCGTACAAAAACAGACACTCTCTTGGTGCCATCAATTCCGGCTTTTAAACCTGTATAAGGTTAATAGGTCGCAAGGACCAAATCAGAAATGCGGCAGCCGTCAGCAGACTCCTAATGGCCAGCTGATGAAAAGCCACCAGAGCATTTTTAAATAAGAATTATACACAACAGATGCTTGGAGAAGCCCAGTTATTACGTTGAAAAGAAGAGCCCAGAGTACCTAACCTTAAGAGTATTTGATCCTTTTATAATACCAATAGAAGAATGCTAAACAAAACTCAAATACTATTCAGCTGTGTATCTGGCAGGTTATGGTGCAGATGATAACAGTTAAAAGTACCTTCCACACTAAGGGAGCATGTTTTTGCTTTTTGAATCAGACTGATGAATTAGGCAGTAGGAATTTCCATCATACACACAAGTGAACTCTATCATTTTCGGCAGATTTTTTGTGTAGGTGGGATAAAGTGCAGTGTATTAAATGGCAAATAATTCTTCCACCCATCGGAGGCATGGTTATGCGAGTTAGGCGCTTGAGGTGGATTTGTGCGTGCGTTAAAAGCCTTAAGGGCTCTGCTCTATTGTACCCATTAAACACTAGGAAGCCCTTGACTCGCGCCGACCTCGCCAGTGCCTCGCCTACTTGAGATTAATGCACATCGAAATTAACACTTTTTCAAAATTGGTTTATAAAATATCTTAAATCATAATTAACCGTGTGTGTGTGTTTTACCAACAATTAGCTTTATGATAGAGCCTGTGTATTTTGATTGAGCCCCCTTTTCAGTTGGAGAGGTATAGTAGCCATTACGTGAGGGAGCTACAGAGCAAATTGGACTGGAGAGCATTTTCTGATTTGCATATTATTAAAGGCATAGTTCGGAATTTTGGACATCGGACCTCATTTCCAAATGAGCAAGTGTGTTATTCATCATTGGAGATCATTTAACACGTTTCATTCAGTTCTTCTATTTGCAGAGATCGCTAGTGCTAGGCTAGCGTAGTCGATGGGAACTGCTAGCCTGTCAATAAAAACCACTCCACAGTACACCTGAGGCAGATCGATTTTAACTCCTATAGACTATCGATGTAAATGTCTTGATAGAATAAAACTATCCTTGCATTGCAATGATCGCATTACATCTTGAAGAACTACTTTCTCTGCAGTGGCAGAATTTTACTGTGCTCCGGTGTAGCAACCAATCCAGTACAGCAGAACGTAAACAGAGAAGCGCACTCCAGGTAATATCAGTCCGCCACTGCCGTAGCCTGCTTCCAACTACAGGGATTATAAGATAAATGCAATGCAAGGGTAGTTCTATTTCAAACATTATTCTATCAACACAAACATTTACATCGATAGTCTGGCGTTATAATCGAGTTGCCTTAGGTGTACTGTGGAGTGGTTAAAACTGTTTTTATTTGCAGGCTAGCAGTTCCCCTCGACTTGCGCTAGCCTAGCACTAGCAATCTCTACAACTATGTCCGATGTCCAAAATTCCAAACTATCTATTCATCTGCAGCAGCTGTGTTCTGGTTGGTCAGTGTGACACAGCGAGAGTAACTTAACAACACGGCACCCCGGTGTGCGCTGTCCCACCTGTTTTCCGGCGGGCCGTCCAGATCCCTGGAGGGGGACGAATCCCTGATGAAGTCCGTCCGGCACCTCTTCCTTCCGGGCCGGTCCGTGAGTGTGGCCAGCCTCTTGATGCCCGCCTGCGAGTGGTGCCAGGGCATCGCCTCCTTCAGACTGGCGGTGTCGGGCTGGACGGTCGGCGTGGAGTCCGGCAGTGCCGCCTTCCCGGAGACGGGCAGGGCCTTGAACTGTGTCGGGGTGAGGATCCTCGGCATGGGCCGCTGGCTGGCCTTGAGTATCACGGGCGGGAGGTGCGGGGTGTGCCGCTGGTTGGCGATGGCCTGGTTGATGATGGCCTGCGCTGTGCCGGCTTGGATGCCGGGCGCCGAGACGGATGCGTTGACCATGTGGTTGACGGGCACAGTCCTCACGATGACCCGGCCACCGAAGGCCGTGGCGTGGTGGGGGGCCGCGAGGGTGTGGGTAGGGATGGGGGAAGGGGCGGCGCCGGGTGCCCGGGAGGGAGAGGGAGCCGGGTGGGAGGAGCCGGCCCGCGGCTTGACGATGACGCGGGGGACGGAGCGCTGCAGGGTGTTGCCGCCGTGCAGCATCTTGGCCACCTGGCTGATCTTGCCGTAGGCCGGCGAGTTCTGGTTGAGTGTCTGGTAGGTGTTGGAGCGGGGGTCCTTCAACAGGATCTGGCCTTGTCTGTTGACTAGGAGGACCTGCGGGGTGGGGGGCACCGACGTGACCCAGTGGGACGCGCCGGCCTGCGCTGGGATCAGCAGCTGCTGCGCTCCGGGCTTGGAGGAGTCGAAGCGTATGGCGATGGTCCGCCCCCGCGGTGCGCCCGTCTGCATGGGCAAGGCGCTGAGGCCGTTGATGACGATGGGGGAGGTGACCATGCGTGGTGCCGAGCTGACGGCAGCGGGGGCGGGAGCAGGGGCGGGGGCGGAGTGTAGGAAGCGGGAGGTGATGGGCAGCCTCATCTCTGAGCTGTGCTGAGGGACGCAGGGTTTGGGGAAGATGAGCTTGACGCTCGCCGGGGCCACACTTTTGGGAGCCACGGTGGGCTTGGGCGGGGGCACCTCGGGTAGCGGTGAGTCGAGCGCATCATCCATGGAGTCGGTGGAGGATGTGCTGTTGTCCAGCACCAGGCCCGGTTTGTTGGCCAGCCGCACTATGGTGCCGTCGTCAGTGGATATAAAGTGACCGGTGGCCGGGTCCAACAGGCCCTTCTCCTGTGTGGCAGACTCAGAGTCCAGGACCACCTCCTCGGCCAGGAGGTGGCTGTCGAGGGGGCCTGGCCCGGCGGCGAGTGGCAGTAGCGGCAGTACTGCCGACTGGCTCACCGAAGACTGCTCTGGGTCCGGCGGCCTTTTCTGCGGGGCGACGAAGGATTCCAGCCTCTGCAGAGCGACGGTCAGTTTTTTCGTGCCGGGGCTCTGTGCGGGAGAGCCGGTGGGACCCGACGGCCCACTGCCGCCGCCCGCCGCCTCGCTCTCGTCGCTGTCGGAGCCTCCGTCGGCACCGTCCAGCTGGGGGATGGTCTGGGGTCTGCTCGGGCTCTCCCCCTCCTCGCTCGGCTCCCGGACCACCACCACGCGGGAAAACTTCAAGTAGGGGCTGTGGTCGTCGTTGTCGTCGTCCGCCCCCCCTTCCGGCGGCCGCTGACTGTCCTCCTGCCGAGCCTCCTCGCTTTGGCCCTCGACCTCCGCGGCCTCCCCGCTGCCGCCCTGCGGCCCGAACTGCAGCGCCACGTTCTCGGTGAGCAGCGCCTCGTCAAACTCCATCTTGGCGTTGAGCATGGAAGCCACAGCGACCTCTGTGTCGGCGTCGAACACGGTGTAGGGCAGCTCCTGGGCCATGAGCTGCGCCACCTCCTCCTCCAGGATGTCCGGGACCAGAGAGATGCCGTTGGTGGTGGCCCCCGCCTCGGCCTCCGAGGGCGCCAAGAAGTCCTGGGGCACCTCGGCCGACACCGGCGTGGTGATCCTGAACAGCTGCCGGCCCTTCGGGGAGTGGGTGGTGGTGGTGAGGGGGGTGTTGGTGGTGGTAGCACCACCGCCGCCGCCTCGCCGGGGGGAGAACCCGGAGGGCGAGGTGGGTGGGGATGCCGAGCTGCGCCCAGGCCGCGACGGAGACGGCGGTGTGGACGGCAGGTCATGGTGGGAGCGGGGCGGAGAGCCGAACAGCGGCGTCCTGGAGCCGGGGCCAGCGGAGCGGGGGGGCTCGCTCTCGGTGGGGGAGGAGCTGCAGCGGCTACGTGACGAGAGCCGGCGAGGGCGACGGGTGTCGTCTAGGTCGCGCAGGGTCAGGATGGGGTGGGACTTAGGTGGAGCGGACCCTGCAGGGAGGGAAAGCAGAGGGGAACACACAGATGTGAATGAGAAGATAAGGGATAGGCATTATGGCCAAACCAGTCCACAGCGATGCGCTATTCACAAAAGCTTGCACTCATGTTCTCAAACCAACTAGCACTTGGTGTAATCTTTCCCTCCCTTTGCCCCCTCTACCAACAGAGCATCTTCCAGTGATGCCCATGCCCGCCCCCTCCCTCCCTGGATGACCGCGTTTACCTGGGGAGGGAAGCGGTCGCGAGCAGCCACCGGCTGGTTTCCGTGCGTGGGCATAGCCGGAGACCCTGGCTCCCGGTGGCTTGGAGTTTGGAGACGGAGTGTTTGACTTGGACTCCGTGGGTGAGGTGCTCAACGGTTCTGGTGTCTCCATCTCTGGAAAAGGGGAGGAGTAAAAATAGGAAGGTCAATGGGTGACATTCACAAAATCTTCTCGAGACACTTCCATTGCTTGTTTTCCTGTAGTTGATCAGTTGATCGGGAAACAAAAATGAAAGAAATCCTTGTTATGCCCAGACTACAAAGTCTAGAGTCTATTTAAAGCTTAAACACGAATCTCTACCCTTTATCATTAATGGTTGTATCGTATTGTTGTGTATTTTTAGACCGAAACATACATTTTCACATTCATCTGATATTTCCTCACGATCCGCTAGATGCCCGCCCCATAAGCCGACCGTCAGAAAAGCCTGTGCCCCGAGATCAGAAACGTTAACAAAATGTACTACTAACCACACCAAACCAAAATAACAATCACGTGTTCCAAACAATCACTGACAAGGGGCGGGTGTTGTGGTGTTTTTCATCCAGTAAAAACTATAATGAACGCAGGGCAAAACCCCACAACACCCGTCCCTTGACGGTGATTGGTTGGAATACTGTTTATATTGATTTGGTGTGGTTGGTAGTACCAGTTGTTTTTGTGTGTGATCTCGGAGCACAGGCTGCCAACAGAGACACGTTTTTTTTGACGGCCGGATTATGGGGAAGGCAGCTGGCGGATCGTTAGGAAAGATCAGATGAATGTGATAATTTATGTTTCGGCCTAGAATCGCTGATACAACCTTTAATGAAGGACCAGCATTTAGGAGACGCATGGATCTCAAAATAGACGAGAGAGTGGGGGTCTGCATACTCTTGCACATCTTGATTGTTGCAATTTCCAGTAACTCTCCATCATTAAACCAAAAGATGTAGGCTCCTTACACAGATAAGGGATGTAAAGCAGTAACCCAGAGCCACAACATGTACTCTATGCTTACCAAGCTGGTGACTGGGGCTGTGGATGATGGTCTGGTTCTCATCCTTGTCCCACCGGGGGTCGTGCTCCTGCCCTGGGAGAGGGGTGCTTACCTCCGTGACCCTGCATGTGTACTTGCAGCGCCTGCGCGGGTCCACGGTGCTCCAGTACAGCCGGGAGCATCTGGAGGAAGGGGGGGCATGACAATCGGAATGGAGATCAGTCAACACTGTGAGATGAAATGAGGCCGGTGTGTGTGATCAGACGGAGGAAAGCAGGAGGCGCATCGAAGACGTTCCGCGTTTTGAAGGGAGCAAATTAGTTTGTGCGCGTGCGCTAAGTGTGCCCCTCGATTGACTGGAATCTGTATTCAGGGTGCCGTGTGTTTGTGCGTATAGACGGTGACTCCTAACTTACTGATAGCCGGTGGGGTACAACAACTTCCCATTGGACGAAAGCTCGGATAACACGCCCAGTTTCTGGATCTGCAGAGAACCTGCAATGGACGACCGGGGCCAGGGGTCAAACAGTGAAGGTGGTAACATGGGAATGTCTAAACACTGTACTGTATCAGAGAGGCCATTGTAAGCCATTCCGTGTCCCACCTATGGTCATCCTGATGGACTCCGGCTCCAGGCCCATGAGGAACTTCCTCTTGAGCGCAATGCCGTCAAAGTCCACGTAGATCCGCCTCGGAACTTCAAAGCCCTTCCCGGAAACCATCTGGCAAAAGGAGAGGACAGCGGTGTCAGGCTCTAAACGCATCTCAGAATTATTCTTTGGGTGGAGGGAGGAAAGAAGTCAAGATGCAGAACACCGACCTTTTCCGTGACGAGGTCCCTGTGCTTGTAGCAGTACACCTTCCTGTCCAGCTGGAACATGCAGTTCCGAGCACGGGCGCACATGAAGTGGAAGTTACTCTGGCAGCTGGACAGACAGCAGCCCACTGTGGCTCCTGATTGGCTACAGTGGTCACAACGCTGTAAAAAAAAAAAAACACACAAAAGAAAAAAACTGTGAAAATCTGTCAATTGAGTAAGATGTTCTAGATGTGAAGGACATTTTTTTGGATTGCGTAGACGAAAGGTTATGTGAGGTAAGCACCATTTAACAGTTTCCTTACCAGGTAGCGCCCCCTAGAGACAGCACTGTGCACCTGCAGGAGTGCGCTGTTGTCCTCGTACACCTCCGCAGACCATATGCAGCAGTTCACGTGCGCCCACTCGTTCTGCCCCAAGTACAGGAGGCGACCCTCTGCCTGTGTGGACAGAGAACAGGAGCTACGTTTTAATGGCTGCATCAGGGTAAAAACACAACACATTTAAACAGAAAAAGCAACCCTTAAGCTCACTTAAAGTTTAATAGAAGGAAACATGAAATGGCTTTTG
>OMLJ01001957.1:0-10198 GCA_900302595.1 Gadiculus argenteus | reverse complement strand
TGTCTGCACTCGACAGTGAGTTCCCGGGCTCACTAGAGGGAGTCAGAAGCCCTCTGCATGGAGGCAGGGTTTCAGTGGGTCGCTTCAGTGACTCTACCGGCTAATGCACCACCGCTGCTGCTGCTGCTGCTGCTCAGACACTCCTCTCCTCCACCATTACGGTTGCGTCCCACTGAGCCGCCTTCTCCCCCCATTGTTCTCCGCTCTCCTCTGCGGATGTCGCAGAACGATTTGCAAACGAGCGAAAGCTAATTTTGTGGATATAAAATGTAAAGATAATTTCAAAGGAGGGGGGTTGCAGGGTGAAGGGGGCATAGTTCATTACTGGAGGCCTGCTTCATTACGTGTGTGTATGTGTGTGTTCTTCTTTGTCGTCGTCCCCCCGTTACACGCTGCCATGTCTCACGCTAGATAGCAAACGTGGCTATCTTTGACGCAACGCCAGCGATCAGATCTCCCCCCTACTACTCTCTCCCCCTTCTCTAAATTGCGTTGATGAATGTCTTAATCAAAGTCTGTCCCTCTCACGTTTCGCCTCATTGAAAAGTTATGATTGAATGTTAATAATCTTCTATTCCACATACAGCGCATGGGAGCTACATCAGACGGGCACTGATGTGTTAAGGGGATGATTTTGCAGTTTTGTCCTTCCACTCGTCACGGGCCATTTGAGTGTTAACTTTTTTTTGGTTTTGACTGATGGAAATCCCTACTGACCTTTTGCTTGTTGCAGTTGATACCCATAAGTGTGTCTTTGATGAGAAAATGATATCATAATAAATACCAGAGGAGGGCATTGTGCCGAGTGTGTCCGGAACAAACAAGCCAGAACTGAGCAGTTTGGATCAGACGGGAATGATGGAAAGTGATTTTAAAATAAAAAAATGGATTTCGGCCAAATAAAGCATTGGCAGATATTTGACGTTGAACCATGTTGAATGCAAAACAAAAACCGATTTTGGCCAAACACAGCCCCGGTAGAAACCATCAGAGTCACATAACATATAACGTCCCATAAACAAACGTACATTTAGATGAAAAGAAACAAGCTAACAAGGAGCTAAATACAAACTAACAGCGAGCCCTCTACAAGCTAACAACATGCTAACAACGAGTCAACTACCACTAAGAACTCAAAACAGATCCTAAGCATAACAAAGACCGGGACACATCACAACCACAGAAGGTCACAGGGAAATATGCCCACACTCTGCCGTAGCCATAAGATGAGCGATGCTTGCGGGCCAAGGTGACAGCGATACACCTATGGTTAACGTGTACAAATGAGCCGGACGCAGCACCGCAGCACACACGGCCCCGGGGCAGAACGAGAGCAGACAAGAACTCAATACGGTCAACCGATGAGGACGCTAAGAGACCCAGCCCCGGTCTTCCATCAGGTCTCGCCGTGACCTTTCGTAGTGCAGCAGTGTGCTTTCAAAGGTCACCCACGACAGAGGAGAATAAGAAGAGAGGTAGAGAGGACACAGGATGGCTGGAGACTGGAGTCATGTGTTGAGGAGGAAACTGACTGAGAACAAGTAAACAGAAAGGATGTTGTCGCTTTATCTTTGTGTCCGGTGCAGATCTCTTTGTGTGTGTTTGTTGTAGTTCATATTGCAGAGTGAAAATCACATCCCAGAAAAGCCTTCCCTTCCCTAAATGGCTGTCGGTTATGGGCCACGAAATCCCATTAAAAACAGCCTCATACAATTAAAAAAATGGTAGTTACCATTCATGTATATTTGCTTTTATAGATTATGATATTTACCTTGGTGAATAATGAAAGATTGTGAATGAGGATATTTAATTGACCTTATCTGTCTCTTGTGGACTCCCCCAACCCCCCAGTATCAATTTCCAGCCCGACATAACGTAATTCCATTATGTGCACTGGTGTGTATTGGCTTAATTCAATCACATGGCACGTGTCGGAGCATGTAAAGGCAAGACGCGCTACACACTGTTGTTGCCTTCTCAGAGAAGAAACACAATAGGCCATTAGGTTTTCTACCAATCTGACCAGGCATCACGCCAGGAGATTTCAGCAGAAAACGCAGGAAAAAAACAAAAACACTTTGAGAAACCAGGTGTGAAAAGCTGCGCCAAAGAGTGGTGTGAAGTCACGCTCTGATAAAAAAAACGAAAACAAAAAAAAAAGTATATCAAAAAGCGATAGTGATACATCATTACCTCAAGGGTTTAAAGCGACCCCCCCAATCTAAGGACGGCTAAATTAACATACGCTACTCATCCACAGGAACAGAAACAATCCCCTAGCCCTCGTGATAAAAACATGCCAACACAAAACAACCCCTCTCCAGGTACACCTCCTCTCGTCGGTTGGTTTTGTAAAATGGCCGCCACTCACTTGTGAGGATCTTCCAGGTCTTCTTCTCATCGTCGTAGTACTGGACCAGGTTACTGGGGAGGCGGTCCGGCCCGGGGGGCAGCCCCCCCGCCAGCAGCAGCATCTTCTTGTTGGAGCGGATTCTGCAACGGCAGAGGAGGAAGGCCGTGTGGATAAATGGAATGCATTTATACAGTGCTTTTCTAACCAGTGGCCACTCAAAACGCTTTACAATATTGCCCAAGATTCACCCGTTCATACACACATTCACACACCGACGGCAGAGTCAACCATGCAAGGCGACAGCCAGCTCGTCAGGAGCAGTCAGGGTGAAGTGTCTCGCTCAGGGACACCTCGGCACTCGGCTAGGAAGAGCCGGGGATCGAACTAGCAACCTTCTGCTTACCAGCAAACTCTACCTCCTGAGCCACATGCGAGGAGGAGGAGAATGACACAAAAGATGGGGAGCAACACAAGCTATAGCAATACAAAGGCAAACGAGAACCCCCTCATATCTGAAAGTGTAGGGTACGATGGTTACCGTTTGGTTGTTTAGCAGACGCTTTTATTACACGGTGAGTGACACATTGGTGACTCATTGGTGAGCAGTGAGGGGTTAGTCATATTGCTCAAGGGTTGTAGACTTCTGATCTTGAGGTTCAAACTTAAAACCAAAAAGTAGAGCCAAACAGCCCCGACCAGGAGACTACCCTGTCTCTGGTAGTTTATTTTATAGCTTTCGATGCATGCTGTCGATTAAATGCATCCACTTTTTGAATATACTGTATGACATATAGACCCTTTACACAATACATCCAACACTGAATGGATTAACTGCAGTACACATACACACACTAGGGATTTAAACCACAGAACCATTCTGCCCTTTGAACAAAGAGACAAACATCAAGAATGTTGTCCTGAAAGTCCAACGCTTCATCCATTAATTATACCTGCAACAGTTACTGATAACCTATCCCTTTTACGCTCCGATATATGAACATATATTAATAATAATATTGCAATAAAGATCCTTTCTCATGGCAGATATCAGTTAGTGAGTACTGCTGGCTACAGGGCTGGGAGCCAAGGGCCTACTAAAACAAATGAGCTCATCCATATAATCCATCCGTTTAATTTGCTGCCATGATTCATGTGACAGCCAATCACAAAGCAGTGCCTACTCTTTGTCGCCGCCCAACATAATGTTTCCGAACTATACACTGTACAATAACAAGATCCATGTCCCGACATACAGAACAAATCCACACGTTTCTCCAGGGAAAACTGCAACATTTCCACAAAAACCCTAACACAAATTAATCACGAGACGCAATACAAGATGAAAGTAAATAATACTTGGCCTTTACGTTCTTTCCAATAATTATTTTTACTTAACTTTCCTCTGCTTGGCTAAGTCACGGGCCCCACTGTGCCCCCCCCTCCCCCGCTCGGGGCCCGGTAGGAAGTGTTTTGGGGTTATTCATATGCAAATGAGACCCTGGACATAGATAATGGAGATTAATTGAGAGGAGAGGAACACTGGCATGAGAAACTAATTATGAGGATTCTGTGTTCTTTGCTCATTTAGAGACGTATGCAGGAGTGGATTTGCTCATCGTTAAAGTTGCCCCCGTGCTGAACGTAACGTAGAACCGAGATGGAAACGTTTTTTGTTATCTTACAAAATTACTAATAGGATTCCACCTTCGGGAGACTATTACTGAGGGTACTCTCTCTATGCATTTCCTCTCAACGTCATCCACAGTAAACCATACCTACACAGTACAGTCACCCCCCCTCCCCCAGCCCAGCTTAGTAAACAAGCCCTGACACCAGCGACATCAATCAATCATCTTCCTGACAACATCTGTCTACCTACCGACCGCCACTACAAAGTGCTGATCGTGGCAAACAAGAACACACAGCATGGCTTCTCTATCTCTGTGGTGGTGGCCCCCCTCCACTCCCTCCCAAAAGTGCAGGCCACCTGATCTGGGAACAACTCCCAATCACTCACCTTCGATGACACACAATGTACTTTATGCACCCAACGCTGCTAATGTACTGGATCGCTTTTTTGTGCACAGCATTGTTAACTGTAGTGTTTTTTAATGACACGTTGTGGTTTACGTGATATTGTGTGTGGGCTGTCGCACATTTCTGGATGCTTTTCCCAGTGTTTGAAATGAGACCGTTAGAGATTTCCATCTTGGGTCTTTTGAAGTACAAATACAGGTGTATGTGAGTGAGTGTGAGATTTCTATAAAGGCACAGGCACGTGATCAGACGGTGTTCCCAATCTCAAAATGCTGTTGCCTGAAGATAGACAGCACTGCTCCTATCTTTTGTTAGACCTCAGTCTGTACTGGTCTACTCTCGCTCTCTCTGAGTGACCGTCCACTTGTGCAGAAGTACAGCAGGGGTAATTGAACCAACACTTGTGTAATCACTGGCGGACATAAATAAACCCATACATAAATGCATGATCTCTCTCTCTCTCTCTCTCTCTCTCTCTCTCTCTCTCTCTCTCTCTCTCTCTCTCATTTACGCGGGAGTGTTTCTCCTTGAGCCTGCTGCGTGAGTCCAGTTTGTTTGTGTTGAGTCACTGCCACTGTGTCCACCATGTGGCCTTTTGTGGGTGTGTGTTTAGCGCGATTCTGGGCATAATACAAACACTGAGTGTGTGAGTGCCTGTGCGTGTGCAAATCTTGTGTTGTGTTCTACAACGGGCAACATGTAGTTTGTTGTTTGACTGTGTGCGTGTGTGTGTGTATGTTTGCGTGCATGTGTGCATGTTTGTGTGTATGTCTTCTCGGTCTGTGTATTCCCATCTCCGGGATGCTGAGCGTATAATTGCATGTGTGGCATCTGCTTTGACCATTACATCTATGTGCACGTGCACCACCACCACCACCACCACCACACACAGGGCCCTACACCACCACAACACCAACACACACAGGGCCTTACACGGCCACAACCACCACCAACACCAACACACACAGGGCCCTACACCACCACCACCACACACACAGGGCCCTACACCACCACAACCACCACCAACACACACAGGGCCCTACACCACCACCACCATCACACACACACACACACAGGGCCCTACACCACCAAACACACAGGGCCCTACACCACCACCACAGGCCCTACACCACCACGACCCCCACCCCCAGCCCCCCCTACCTGCTGGCCAGGGACTGTCTGTAGTGCTGCCGGAAGGGCATCAGGTGGTAGTTCATGGCGTCCAGAAGAAGCTTCTGGCACGTGGGGTCACTGCGCATGAAGTCCACTGACTGCACGCGCTCCACCAGCTCGGCAGCGGGGATGAGGGCGAAGCGCAGCCGCTTCATGAGGTCGGGCGCGTGGTGCAGGCGGCTCTCACGCTCGTGCTCCAGCCACAGCACCGACATCTGGAACAGGGCCAGCTCCGACTCCACGGGGGGCGGCAGGGCGTCCAGCATGGCGCACATCTCCGCCAGGTCCAGCAGCAGCACGTCCTCCACCAGGTACTTGTTGGCCAGCTTCTTGGTCTCGTCCAGCCCGTGCAGCGCAGCGATCTTGCAGATCTGCTTGTAGTTCTGCACCGAGATCTGGTCATTGAGGAACTGCACACTGAGCTTGGTGATCTGCGGCACGTTGAGGATCTTGCTGACGGACAGCACCTCCTCCACCGTGTCCAGGGAGAGCGTGACGTTGGCCGTGTACAGGTACTCCAGCACCAGCCGCAGGCCGATGGAGGAGCAGCCCTGCAGCACCAGGTTGTTGATGGGCCGGGCCCCGCAGCCGCCGCCACCGCCGCCCCCAGGGGCCCCCAGCTTGTCGTCCGGGGAGGACGAGGGGGTGCCGCTGCTGGCCCGGTCCCCTTTGCCGCCACCGCCGTCGTTGTTGCTGTTGATGACGTTGTGAGAGGAGAAGAGGGACCTGAAGTACTGGGAGCAGGACGCCAGCACCGCTTTGTGGCAGTGGAACTGCTGTCCCTGGGCAGTGAGAGTCACATCGCAGAACAGCTGTTTCCTCCATAAGAGGTTGAGGCCGTGCAGCAGGGTGTCGCTGTGTGTCGGATCAAACGTGGATGTTCTGTCACCCGATCTGGACATGACTTCCTGACAGTAAACGCCACCTGGTTAAAAGAAAAAAGAAAAAAGCCACCGTTTACCACTGTACCACAGTGTACACAATCACAAACGACGCAAATTATACATTGTCCTTTTTAACTGTAACATTAGTGAAAACATTGTACGTTTATTTTCATGTTAACAATTGTACTAGAAATCTATCGACAGTCTATCCAAGTGGCGAAAGAACTATCATGCTGCCGTGGCGTCTGGTCTGGCGCAATTTGTATGTCCAACACAGGTACAGTCAGAATCAACTTTAAGCTCTGGTCGTAAAGCAACAAACAAAACCGGTGTAGGTCCCATGGCGTGGTGTCGCTTACACATTATCTTGGTCTAAAACCACAGAAACGAAGCGTATGGTTGCAATGCGCGGCGTCAAAACAAAGTACGCCGGGAGATGCTGCAGCGCTTTGCTCCTCGGCGACGCAAAGCCAAGTTGTCTGATCAGGAAGAAAAAAGGCAAAGCCGTGTGCTGTGCACGGATAATACGCAGCATTCAGCCAACACTTCTCCTTCTCTTAGCTCTTAGCAGCCCCTCACAACGAGGACATTACATTCCACAGATTTACGCACGAGTCAATACAAAAGCAACGAGTTCGCCTCTCCACAGCCCGTCCCCACAGCCACAGTGCGTGCATTCGTAGTCTACCTGAGTTTAGGGCAACGTGAGTATCACAAAATATTCACCGAATGCAGATTTCTTTTGCAAAAAAAAACGCGTAAACGTGCGCATGCAAAAAAAAGACGCGGAAGGCTTTCGCAGGGTGTCCATGTTGTCGGCTGTTGAGTTGAGGCGTTATCGCGACGTTCTCCTAAAGCGCCTGTCGCCACTACATGATGGGGAGCAGCTCTCCTCACAC
Source organism: Gadiculus argenteus (assembly GCA_900302595.1). Lineage (NCBI taxonomy): Eukaryota > Metazoa > Chordata > Actinopteri > Gadiformes > Gadidae > Gadiculus > Gadiculus argenteus. Next base: position 2,852 of record OMLJ01001957.1, on the reverse strand, counting down.
AAGCACGCAAAACTTACCTGACGAAAAGAAAGTAAGCTTCACGTCTTCCAATAATCTCCTCTTGGATTTTCCTTTGTTCTCCTTTTTTTTTTAAAGAAATGTCTTTTTTTCTTCCAAGTCTACCTTTGTCGACGCCTCAGAATAACCATTGAATCCAACTCCCTAAAGTCACTATTTCCTTGCGTTATGTGTTGACGTTGATCATTTGTTCTCCAGAATTAACAAGAAGTGTGTGTGTGAGTGTGTGTGAGAGAAGGGGAGCTGTGCTTTCTGCAAGAGAAGAAGAAGAAGAAATATACGTGTGACAAATTATGCTACCAAGAAACAACACATCATTATCCTTGGGCCTGGGGCTCAGTGAGTCGTAACGAGAGTAATAGGAAATCCACGGTTGGGGAGAGAAACGGTCGTGCATGGCCGGTGGAGAGAGACCATGCAGGGGTATGGATGCTGGAGAGACTCGCAAAATTATGGCTCAAGGCTATTGTAAAAACTGTCGAGCGTAAATGACTGCGATTTCAAACATCTATGGAAGAAAGAAAAGAGAAAAAGGGGGGAGAAAAAGCGAGTCTTTTCCTCGCTGTTATAGAGAGAACCGTCAAGTTTTAGTGCGCATTGCTAATTAGTCAATTTCTCTCTGCCTTCACAGCCCGACGACTTTGCTGCTGAGCTGAAACTGCTAATTTCTGGGCCCAGCCTTTTTTTGGCTGTGAACTGGATGGATGAATGGCTTGTCTCGCACAAATGACAAAAAGCCCCTGCCTTAATCTCCATCGCCAAAATAACCCCTCATCTCATTTCTGCTCTTGCTAGTCCTTCAAAAGAAGAAGCTGCTCCCTGCTAAACTTAACTGTGGCATCCACCACATAGCAAGTATACACCGATATTCATTAGCCTACATATGAAAAAACAATCAGCATTTTTTACTACACGAGAAATAATGTAAGTGAGGGCTAATGGGAACATGGCCGCTGATAGGGGAGGCCTAATGCAGACGTATTGGGTTGAATTAACCAAACACTCCCAAGACAACTGGCTCATCTTGTCTGATGTAATGCTGTGTTGTTGTACCATTGAGCTTGGATGCTAATGTGACAACAACACAGAAGCTGTTTACCTCATACAAGGTTCTCTATTGGGTTTGACAGTCTAACTGAAATAGCTGTTTGGTTTTTTAAGGGAGTATAAGAATGAGGTCTTAAACATATCAATATTATGTCTTCATTGTGTTTTGTGTCTTGTTGTGCTGTCGATACTCCCGTTGAAACATAAAAAAAAGCAAAGCCGGCATGGAAGTATTCAAATTCCTCCTGGTGTGTGTGTTCTGACAACTCATTTGAGCTTGCCTAATTCTGCCACAATGACATCTCTTTTCACAGATTGATTGGTGAAATCTCAACAGCGACTGCTGGTTCTGTGAATGGGAAGAGAAACGTGTATCACCAATCCCAACAATTACCCGTCATGAAGGTGAACAAACGAACAGGCATGTGGACGGTCTACTAAGTGCGCCTGACATCTCCGTCTGACTCCACCTCGGGTGCCAAGTCAAGTCCCAGGTCTGCGGTGTGGTGTCTTTGTTTTGACGTGCTAAATATAGGCCTGCCCACACGATGCATGTTGCTTGTCTTTCACTGAGCAGAGTTTAACGATGGTTTACGTATTAGTCTGATACTTAAAAAATGCTCTCCAATTAAGAACAAACTCAAACACGGATACATCTTCTGTGATTGTTTTTTTTCTCCACTACTGAATCCTGACACTTATTATTGGGTAACATGGTGTGACTAAAGTTTTCATGCAAAAAAAAGTCTTCACATCAATACACCGAATGAAAAAAACAACTAGCCTAAGTAAATCAAAATAACCAACAGGAAAAAAATGACTTATTAGGATACAGCAAACTGTCAATTAAACTAAGAGCTCAATTGGAGCATCCAAAATGGAGATGGAGGACTCCCCAGGGATCGGCAGTGACAGATACCTTACGTTAAGACATGACAGATAGGGATAAATGGCTCTGTTCACGTACTATGAAATAGAGCGCCGCCATACTCTACCGGTGTGGTGTAATACCAGGCCACACAAAGAACCATCGGTGGAAAACATGGAGGAGATATCTCGTCTGATGGCTAAGTTTTACCCCAATGTACGGGTGTTGTGTTGACACTCGTTTGGGTGACTTCTCTCATGCTTGTCCTTCAAAAAGTAACACAATACACCAAAACACCACCGAAGTAGAATTATAGTGTTCATGTGCTTGTGCGTCACACAATAACACAACACAAAAAAACAACCTAAGTAGAATAGTGTTGTGCTCGCCCTTCAAACAGCTACACAACACCACACAACAAAACAACCTAAGTAGAATATAGAGGGTTTATATGCTTGTGCTTCAAACACAACACAACAAAAAACACTACTTAAGTAGAATTTGTAGTATGTACTGTATGTGCCCGCACTGCAAACAATATGTGAAGACAAAAACACTACCTAAGTAGAGTAAGAGTGTGTTTAAGTGCTCACCCTACAAACAGTAACACAACGCAACACAAACACCACCTAAGTAGAATTATAACCAGGGAACCAATTTTTTTTGTCATGATAGGAGCATGAAGCCCAGCCTGTTTACTTCTCTGTATCTTGTTCAGCTTGTTTGCGACGAGGCACGCAGGGTCTTGTGGCATGCTAATGCAGCACATTATTCTATTATTACCTTTCAATTTGACCACATACTATTTTCTTTACCACTAGTCAATTACATCACCTAGCTCTCGGGTGAGCTGTTCCAACGCAATGAAAATGACCATTTCACCAGCTCTCTGTAGCAGCTCCACTCTCCTGAGACCACT
>OMLJ01001949.1:9004-22039 GCA_900302595.1 Gadiculus argenteus | reverse complement strand
GTCGCGGATGTTCAAGGCAAAAGAATGCTTCGGCAAACCGCCTTACCTGCAGACAAAGCGTCACAGAATGTTAAAAATGCAAGACACAAAAGATACGTTTGACCAGCTTCAAAGAAAGACGCCTAGTCCAGACAAAGAAGTGGTCTTGAATGGGGACAACATTTTTGTGTGTAGTGTGCGTGTGTGTGAAGGAGTGGAGCTCACTCTGAGGGTGTGGTGCTCAGCGGCCAGCAGGGCCGAAACGTGCTCCTGCAGGGACACCACCTCCAGGAACTGCCCCCAGAGCGCCATGAGCAGGGAGCAGAGCTGGGCCAGGTTCATGTTCACCAGCTCGGCCAGCTCATCGGGGCTCTGCACCTTTTGCTGACGGAGAGAGAGAGATACAGAGTGAATGAGAGTGAGAGAGACACAGAGTGAGATGTATTTGTAGGACATAATAGTAAACTATAAATCATCATGCACTGTAGCTGTTAAGGTCAACAGTCTGGAGGGCTTCTATTTAAAGACACAGTGCGGAATTAAGCCTCTACTTATTAATTAATTGTGAAACAGGCCCCAGCATTCCCCACTCAACTGCCTTTGTCTCGTTAAAAAAAGGGACCCAACCCATAATGGTTGAAAAGCACTACAGAGAAAAACAAAATGCAAAACCATGTGAGGCAAGACATCAGAACATACCTCTATTTGTTTACAGAGCTGAGCCAGGCGGGCCTCTATGTCAAGTTCCTCTAAGGAGAAGAAGAAGACTGGTTACCGTGACAGTCTACCCACAACACACCCCCCGTGATGAAAGACATGAAGACACTGCTCTGGACAGCTCGCACAAGCTAGAGAAGTCCACAGTGCCGTCCCTCTGGCACATGAAGGACAGGGCACGAGTATGAAGAGAGACAGACAGACAAGGAGTAGACCCCAGGGCATGGGGCACTCTGACCATCTTTGAACGTGAAAAGGAAGGATGAGTTCATCTAGGCCACAGGCGCCAGTAACAGAAGTTCAAGTATACGTTGTTGTTTAGAAAATGGCGGGGGGGGGGGGGGGCTACAAATAAGACTGACTGCTAACAAGGAGGAGGATACTTCAGAGTGTAGAGGAAAGGAAGGTAGGAAAGAAGGGAGGAGGAAATGGCAAAGGCAGCTTGAGTGGAGGAACCGCGAGGGTCTGAACGTACCTATGTAGACGTGCCTTTGGCTTCGGGGATAAGGTCTTCTGAGAACGCGCTCATATAGGACTTGCATGCTCGGCTTGGCTAGTAGGATTGCACATATAGGCATGTTTAACCTTCCTGCTGTTATTTTGAGACTCTGGGATGGATTAATCATGTCTGTCCACGCACGTGGAATACATTTTAGTGAGCCGTCAGGGCAGTTAAACGGAAGGGTGAGCGGTGCACTGGGGTGACATTGTGCAGATTAATGTTTAATCATTTGAATGTTTTACACCTAGAATTGGATGTTGATTAGGATTAGTTCATTATAATTAGTTCCTTGAGTTAGAATGGGTTACTTGGTGTGAGGGCTACTGACAAGGGTCAAAACTGGTTAATGGATGGGGTTGAGAAAACAATGACACTGGTAATTAGCCACTTGACAACATAACAACAATTTGCATAGCATGGACAACCACAGCACAATTACAGAACAAATCACAAAATAAAGACGGCAAGTGCAATATGCAAATGAATATGCAAAGAAAAACAGTAATCGTTTTACCATTAGTATAGGAATATTCAATTCATTGTGTGGAAAGTGACTTACGACAATTCCAAAAGCAGACACATTTCCCAAACACATGAATACAAATCAAATATCCCAAATATCATTCTATTGCATCACAGATAAACCCTGCTCTGTGAGAGCCTGCAGAAATCCTCCAACCACAGGGCAGGTAAGCTCCTGTATCCAAGAGCGAGTCCCGACAGGGCTGAGTGCTGCCTACCTAGCTCCATGCGGTGATTGGAGGGCAGGTTCTTGGTGAGAGAGGTGAAGTAGCCGAACAGGCCCTGGTAGGCCAGCAGCAGGCTGGCACACAGGCTGTGGTGCAGACTGTGGGCATGCTGCAGACAGTGCTCAGACACCAGGAATGTCCGGCCCTGTGGGTGGTGGGGGGGTGATACGGTGAGACCGGGGTGGGGGAAATGATATGTATTTCAAATATGTCGCCCTTGTTCACCTGGATGAGGTCATCTGACGGTCATCGAATAATTCTTTTCAAACTTAAGACACAAGGTTGTACCTGTTCTAATATTATTAAATTGCTTTAATTTTACTCTAAATATTTATCCATCTACAAGATGGAAAGAACATTGACGAACATTGTAATGAAAAACAAAATGCATCAGCTAGTGTTTGAGGCAGTGTCTCTCTCTGCAGCGCTGCGTCTTTACCACGCAAACGCTACAAATCAAAACACCATTAGCCTGCCATTCACTGCACTGTATTCTTCTCAATTTTCCATGCTGGAGCGCTTTGTGGTTGATTCCACATCGATCCCCCTTAGCAAATGAAAAGTGGTCCGCGGGCTCGTATTCCCGAGTTGCCCATTAGCCAGTACTCCAGAATGATGAGAAACATTGCCACCGTTCTGCTCCGGTGACTCTGGTGCATTCAGCGGAGGCCCACTCCATCTCAGTGTTCCCATGAGGCTAAATACCATCATGGCGGGTCCTAATAATTTTTCTGTATTTATCTGTCAGTAGCATTCACTCAGCATGGCTGCTGAAAGTGTGTTACCTTACTTCCTACTCATACTACTCCTGCTACTACTGCAAACTCCAAACAACATCAAAAGCTTCTTCTGGTTCTGCTAGCCAGCGCAACAAGTCTTGGTCTGCCAACTACTTAATTTTAGCGTGTGATATAACCAGACTTAGGTAAAAATGGTACTCGGCTCATTTTAAATTGAGTCAGCTCATTTTTAAATCTCTGCTAAACTTAGCAGCGAGTCGTTTCCAGAAACAGGGACAGCTAACAGAGGCTTCTCAAGGAAAAGACCCATTTGATTTTGGCTTACGTCTGGGGACACCTGCTTCACGTAGGTGCTGCCGAACACCACGCTCTCCAGGTTGGGGATCACAGAGTCCTTGCTCTGCGCAGGAGCGTTGCGGTTCAGCCATGTGGTTTTCACCGGCCGTGGGAAACTAGCACAGACGGAAGGAATCCCAGGGTTAACAGGGTCGATGAGAGCACACAGCATGAGTGCAAGTCCAATGACATGGGGTTGGAGCGCTATCTCGTCGTTTGCATTAGCCGTGCGGGCCCACCTGATCAGGGGCTGGTGCAGGGCGACCAGGGAGGCGTGGATCGTCATGGAGATGACAGAGAGGTGGAAGTAGTCGAACATAATGTTGACCTGCTGGTGGATGCCTTTCTGGAGGCTAAAGTGCAAACGAAGAACGCGACTGCTGATGCTCTGGAGAGAGCTCTGGTCCTCTGAACTGCAAGCACAGAGGAAAAGAATCAACAGAATAGAACACGGCTGGCACTCGAACCCTACCCTCTTCCAAAAAGGGTGAACAGGGGAGTCAATGGCGACGCTTACCTGTAGTCCCCATCTGTGAAGAACAACTCCAGGACGATTTGGAAATCCATTTCATTGAGGGACTCCTCCACCTTATGATGTAAATAATGCACACAAATTAAAAGGGGTGATATTATGCCAGGGAGTGTCATTAACCATTACAAGCAGTGATTTGATTCTCAAAGGGCTGCCTTTTCCTAGTGAGGTCACTAAAAGGTAGGAAAAGGCACATTTTCAAACACACTCCCACCTGGTTGCGTAATATCACCCCTTAAGAAATGAAAGCTAAGGATCGAAGAGGAAGTCCTCGTGATGCATACCTTCTTCTCGTCCAACAGCATCATGACTTTGAAGAGGAGAACGTCGTTGACCACCACCTCCTCGTTCTTGTACAGGATCTGATAGGTCTTGCTGCTGATGACGTCCTCTTGGACTGAGGCTGGGAAGGCCAGATCGGATCCTACGCGTCAGAGAACAAAGACAGGCAGACATGACTAACTAAGCCCTGGTTTAGCAGTCGTGGAACGCCAACCGTTGGATAGAACATTAGTTGGCACTTGGCCATGGATAAACCTCAAAATCAACATGATTGTATACAGAGGGAGATAATGCCTTTTATTTCAACCGAGTGTAAGCCACAGAAAGCCATATACTGTATATGTATCAGTTAAAAGATACCAAGTTGTTATCAAGATTTCCCCGCTGAATAGAAGTTCATACATTCATGCAATTCTACATAACACAACTTCATTAAAACACAACCCAACAAAAACCCAAAGCAGGGCATATTTTGCACAACTTAAACCCTAGCCTTGATACAATAAATAAATGTTATTTGCACTGCTTAGCCAAGTTTCCTTCCTGTTAATCCAACTTGTGGCCATGATGTTATTGTTTGCGGTGGTAAAGAAAGAGACTTTGAGCCACTGAAGCCGCACAGCTCTCTTCCCACAAGGGGATGAGACGCGAGCACCAGGCCGCGGAGAACAAGGACGGGCTTGTGAGATAAGGCCCAGAGGGCCCGCTGCCAATAAAATACACTGAATAAAGCAACGCCATGCCAATCACTGTCAACACCTTTCCTGTACCATTAGGCAAGCGTTTAATACCGGGTCGATAGCAGCTCGGGTAAACCGAGGCGGCGCGTGTTAATAATTGATCCTGTTTTAAACACAAAAGTGCCCTTACATGTTGGAACCCAAACCTCCTTAATGAGAAGGAGAATTGTGGGACGTGTGAGATGTTTTGGTGCACTGTGAAAAGGAGCACCGATCTGCACCACAACAAAGCATCATGTTGGTGAAAATATCGGACAGGCAGTTGAAAACGATCAACTGTCATTTTGTTGAGTTTTTTCAGGTGAGGCTACTAGTAAATATAGAGGTGCGTGAACTAACCTGCCGGGTGGAGCAGACTGGCTTCTACTTTGTGTGGGACCCGGGGAGGAACCTTCATACAGGCCCGGATCTGGTAGAACCTACATGGTAAAAAAAACACGACAACAGTAAATGTTGTGTCGTTATTACACAGTGATACGTATTTCCAGAGCAGAACATTTCAGCTTGGTGAAACATTTCAGCTTGGTGAAACAACACCTGGTGAGGCTGCGGGAGCGTGCAGGGTAGTGAGATAAAGCACTGTGGAATGCAAACCTCCGTCTTTGATGAATAAGTAATACGCGTTTTCTCTCACAGTCACTCATGTAGTAAACCTGATCTCCTGAAGCATTGATGAGCGCAGAGGGGTCGAATTAGCTTCCCACCACCAAGTTACTTTGTAGTGATAGCATATCCAGCCGCAATGTGCCATCAAGGTTAAACGCTCTGCTATGGCCTGGTCCTGTTTCCTTCTAGACCCTTTTCCTGTTGATATGGTGAATACATTGGGGGAATAATAAGCAGGCATTGCCTGTCACTGCGTAATTCCACAGGCTCCTAGCCAACACAGCCCAACCAAAGAATACCTCTAAACATAGACAGAGGTGGACTCAACTAAATGATGGCCAGGACCAGAACAGGAAGCATACCTATGCTAACTCAGTCTATACACCAACTCATTTCCTGTAAGACTGATTCATACCAAAGACACAAAGCATCTAGTTGGACAAGAAAATGTCTCACATCCCAACTGAAACTGCAGTGTTGACCCAAAAAATAAGAAGCCGTATCAACTTTGGTATTGTTTAACCTTCTCTAAAAACTTGCACCTATTTAAAACCAAGTTCAAAGCAAAAGAGGCCAGATTTAATAGGGTCAGAAACTGTAACAACAGCACCAGGTAAATATTTGTCTTCCAGTGGAATTGGCCTGTGTGACTGTGCAGGATGTATACATACAGGTTGGACAGCTTTTACTCTCTTAGAGAAAACATATGGGAATAAGCGTTATATAGTGTGTGTACTACCATCACCACAGTTAAACAACATCCCTCACATTATCGCTGAAATGGCCAAAATCTCACATGCACACCATGAGAACACAGAGCAAATGAAAATGAAAAGAGGAGAAGCTGAATACTTGCCCTCTTTGGAACAGGTCCACATTGTAAAACTTGTGGAGCTCCACAGCAAACTCCACCGTGGCCTGGACTTCACTCATCTTGGTATTATAGCCGGGTATGCCTTATGTCATCGGGGACACACCTGTAGGCCTTTCAGGGGTATGTACAGGTCACGGTTAACAGTCTAATACAACCTGTCAGCTACCTTAAGAGTTTGTGCACTTGATAATGATATACAGTGTTCAACAAAACCAGTTTCAGTTTAAATAAATTATGGCTGGGCTTTAGATTGGTTGTCACAAACGTGAAGTGAAACCATGTCCTGTGGCAACGAGAGCAGCTACTTGATCTTGACAGACAACACAGACAATTTGGAGATCAACATGGAGATAGTTTTGCTCCCATTTCCTCTATTATAACATAACTCATTACTGAGTACACACCAATAGGAATTAGCTAAATACATTTCTAGGTTTTCATCACCGGATTCCTTTTGAAACATTGCATCTCAAAACTGAATATATATATCATGATTTAAAATATGCATTATGGGAGCATTTTTCCAAAGTAAAGATTTTCTTGACTTGACAAACATTGCGGCAAAAAACATTTTACATTACACATACATTCATTACACATACTGACTCATAACACTCTATTCACAGCAGCCTATGACAGTATACGTTTTATCATTAGGACAACACTACAGACATACGTGTAACGACCATCTCTAGCCACAACAAACCTACATTACATTGAAATAGACAATATACTTAATTCGCAAACCATACTACAAGCATGCTACTGTTGCACAATTACTGCATTATGAACCCTATTTGGGTACAGTAGTATAGTGTGGTAGGATAAATACAGCAGTACGCTGAGACTTCTGAGTAAATAAGGGTGGACATGTATATCATCACATTAGAAACCCGGAAAAGGTTGACCTATTTATATTGCGATGGTTTGAAGATTACGAATTAAGAAGTACACTCAAAGTAAACCAACAAGTGCATGCGTCACCATGCGCAAATTATGGGAACATAATGCTATATCTTTCATTAAAACCAATTGAATAGACAGTAGTGCTTAAGTACAACATTGCATAGCTTATATATTTCCAAGCAACACATTTTAGCCAATGACACCTGACTGACAGTCAATGAAGTCTAGTGAAGTTTAACAACTAATGCAAAAGGGCTATAATAAAAAGCAAGCGTCAAGCTGTTATAATTAATAACAGCTTGATCAATCACAGATTGTATGGCATTATTATATTTGTGGACGAGAAACATGACTGCCATCCCGTGAAAACTCTAAATCGGGTACAACAAAGTTTAGGAAACGCGATGTTAACAGCATGGTGCGAGTTTGTATTGTATTGTGCTACAGTGAGTGTGGACCGGGGGGGAGAAGTCCAGCCGGGACGTGGGGTGACAAATCTGGGCTCGGGTCAGGGTCGTGGAGGTATGGATGGACTTTAGCATACAACACAGAACCCCACCACAGAGGACCAATGATGGGATGACCCACCGGCCTCGTACCGGCTGACAAACAACACTTGTCAAACGAGCCATTCACTAAACGTTTAGGCAAAGCGCTATGAAAATGAGACAGCTAACGCTACTCACCATTGCATCGGTAAGTCACTGGGCTACAAAACATTAGCTGGCTAGCCAGCGTTAGCTCCTGCTAACAGAGTCCTCTGGTCTTTTGCACTACGGGGCATTCGTAGAGCAAACACTATGCGGACACTTCTACACGATCGTTTTGCTATTTTTGTACTCCCTGCTTTGACCGCACATGTCTCTAATGTGTCCCGTTTGATAGCAGCCAGCGGAGCTAAGCACTCTGTTGCAGGCGCTCTGAGCTGCGGCTGCTCCGACGCTCCCCCGTCGCTCGCTCACTGCGTACTGGCGGTGGACATTTTACTGCGCAGTTGCTGCGCATCCCCACAACTTCATGTGCACCAATAGAGACCTAGAATCCAGGCTACGTCATTAGATGATTGCTGCAAGCAGCGCTCAACTATTCTTATTCTTAGGCTTTATTATTCTTTCTTTCTTTTTTTCTATGGAATTATATAGAGGTAGATAACCTCATTGCAACTGCTGAAAGAATATTACTTAAAATAATAGTTAAATATTAAAAAATTATACATTATTCAGCAGATTACTCCCATCCCTAAGAGCAAGGTTAAAACAGGTTTCATATCTATGCCTGTACGAAATGCATGATGGAAAATTACCTCAGACTTCTTAGCACCTGTGCAGACTGTGCTTATACGCACAAACTAGACAACCCAGTCTTAACAGATTGCTGAATACTTTTGTGCATTTTCTTATGTTGCCTCCTCAGTAAGCATATTATACAGTCGGGTGGGATAATCAATGTCATGTTGCCTTATATTTATCCACCACCTCCACAAAGAGTTCACAATGCCCACACTCAGAGACATATAATCATTCCTGGTAGAAGGCAGCATAGTGGTTAGTATGTTTGGCTCACAGCCAAAATGATTTTGTTTTTTTCAACCCCAAAGTCAACTGTTCTTCTGTAGGTAGCGATGCCTAACCTCTGCCTGGTCCTTGTATCTTCAATTCAATGTACATCACTTTGGATTAAGGCACCTGCTGAAAGAATACTAAGTCAATTTAGTTTCATTCCCACCACCAGTGCCTTAATAAGAATGATGTAGAAGATCTTCTTCATGCATCTTCTTATCTAAGCCAAAACCCTTCTTCTGTAGGCACAACTTTAGATCACAAACGCAACAAAGGTAATTTTTGATGACTAGTGTTAGTAGTGTTATTCATTTAAAATTCTGCAGTTTAGATTCACAATGCATAGTCCACGTCAGAGGCTATATTCACCAGGTTGTATAGTATCACACTAGGGACACAAGGGGAAGTATAATACCATGGAACACAGTTGGGATTCTGTTTGAAACCACAAACCTCGTTCACTTCAACTTGCTTCGTACATTATGTAAAAAGACAACAATTGTAACTTATTGCACATTTATTTGATGTTATATTGTTTATCGCTATCACCAATGCCCATTTTTCATTTTCCAATCTCTCCCTCTCTCTGTATTTTCTCTTTTTATGAGGCATTTGATGTCTCTCAAACAATAAACCTCAAAATGAAAAGTATTCTGGTTCATTTCTATTGCTCCCCTCACACCTCCCACTCATATAAGCAAAAATATTCAAAAAAGAACTGCAGCAACCCACACGTTTTTGTTGAATGTATTAATGTCTCTCACCGTGTTCATGTTTATTCCAGAGAGAACCTGCATAGAAGTCGAAAGGATTCAAATATTTGGAAAGATACTCAAAATTTCTTCAGTATGACGACTTCACAAAAAACTCTTGTGTCTATGGATAGCCCTAAGAATGTCAGTTCAAATCAGGCATAGCAATCGCTGCCACCTTGTAGTGATTTGTCTTTTTCATGGAACTAAACAACCATTTTATGATTTATCACAAGCGCTTCAAACACAGAACCATTATTAAATAATCTGTCACTTATTCTCAGATTAGTGGGCATGCAGGATTTAGCCAAAGGCTGGTTGGAAGAGAGCCTCTGAGGAATGCAAAGTTGACACACAAAGCTGTTGACGCACCCCCCCACAAATTGGTGGGCAACAGTCAAAGCTATAAAGGGACCCTGCCACCCCAAAGGTTGACAGCAGCGTTGAAGGAGCTACTTCTACACACCACCAGGTCTTGCACCCAGCAGCAGCCCGAGCTGAATCTACAGAGAGGGGCCGGTTCTCCTGTTCGTCAAGCTATGAAATGTATGGGTTCAAAAGGTAACTTGAATTGTGTGTGAATGTGCCGTCTGTAAATACCTTGATAGAGAGAGTGAATCACTGTACTTACACACAACAAACTGGAACTCATGCTGTCTGGATACATTATGTGATTGTTATTTTTCCTCTTCAGGAAAAACCTCTTGTACTTGTTGTTTTGCTGCTCTGTGGTCCCACAATGTGGCTGTACAGGTCTCCATTCTCAGAGTGAGTAGTTGGTCGGCTGTCTTTGTACTAATATGTTTGTTTGGAGTGCTTATATATATATGTTCACAATTGGTTGTGGACTACGAGATGGTTTGTAGTGTAGTTCACCATTCTTGCTTTACTTGTATTGTATTTCAGTTGTATGTAAAGACGTTGCACTACACTGCATCTCTGATTTTGCAGGCCATGCAGAACCCCATATACAGTTTTATTGCATTATTGAAAAGTGCATATTCGCCACATGATCTTAAAAACTATCTATTAATGCAGTTCTAAAGTGCGCATATTGGCAGGGGACTAGGCAAACGCTGAATAGCCCACTTTCAAACAGCATTGTCATAGAAATGGTTGTGAAAATAGGCGAAACTAGAACCGAGACGTTAAACGGGAAACCATAAACAATCAAAGAGGACCTAATATTTATTCAGGGCAGTCTCACAGCTTTTTAAACATTGGGAGTCTACCAGCCACACCGTCAGGCGCTGATGTACACAAACGCCCCCCGCCTTCGCACATAAAAAGTCCTGGCTGGCGTACATTGATTTGGAGGGAACCCTCCTACCCTGGGCTATATTATATAACACACGCATGATAAATAATGCATCGCTGTATATGCCTAAGCCTTTCTCTGACTACTAGGCCTGCTGAATAATGTTTTCACTTCTGAAATGGACTAAACCAGAAATTGCATTACTAATAGCCCTTGGCCAATGCGCTATGCTCACATCTGCTTTTATGTTGAAGCGGTGACATTTACTTCCGAGCTTGGTGTTCAAGTCCAGAGATCGGTCTGCCCCCTGGTACAAGTGGGAGACGACCGTTTTCCAGGTGGGTTCATAGAACAACCACACCACTCGATCTAGATCTTCGAGGGTTTGTTGGAGTTCTTACCCCATGTCTTCCTCTTCTCAGGGTTTTACATCATGTCTCAGTTCCAGATTGCTGAACTGGCGAGGAGAGGAACTGTGAGGAGTGTTGTGGGCTCTGCCCCGGGGCTTATCGCTTATCAAATAGGGCCAGCTTTCAACTTCAGGATCAACACAAGGTAAAAAGAAATAGCGCTTAATGCGTTGGATATAAAAGTAGACACCGCCACCTAGTGGTTAATATGGTGGCTGAAATTACGCCTCTCCATGGTCCTGAAAGTAAAAATTGTCCCAGGTTACTTACGTAAAGCGGCCTACTTATTTTAGTATGTTATATATATAATAACTGGGTTATGGTTAAGGTTAGAGTAAATGTATAATTCAATATACTATTATATCATATTTATAGGCTACATTATATTTTATATTATAATAAAATAGGTTATATCATATAATATATAATTCATATATTATATGAATTCATATATAATTCATATAATATATAGTAGCCTTTTATATCTGTGTTTGTTTCAGATCAGCATATCCCTTAGGACTGCCAGAAGAGTTCGCGTTCGTAGCCGTTCTGCGCATGAGCGGCAGCACTGTGTCCAAGAGATGGAATATCTGGCAAATGCAAGACGTGAACGGAGGCGAACAAATGGCGATCGGACTTAACGGAGAATCTCAGTCCCTTGAATTCTCTTTCACAACACTTGACCATGAAAGAAGGACTGTCGTTTTCAGTTCTCTGTCATTTCTGTTCAATTCTCAGTGGCACAAGGTTCTCCTGAGAGTTAACAAACAGTCTGTAAGTCTGTTCTTGGATTGTGTTTTAATTGATATTCAAGAAATACCAGTTCGAGAGAAGGTCAGCTTGGATGGCTTCACGTTGATAGGAAAACTAAAGGAGAATCCAGTTCTGGCTGTCCCGGTGAGTCTGTTCACTTGCTGATTGCATAGACGTGTATTTAAAGCCAAAATACTTCTGCAGTTAAAGCCCTGACAATCAAGCAAAAACAAAATGTATATAAGTTATGATACACAAATACACAAGCCTGGCCTCAGCCTTTGTTTATTTTTTTAAAGAAAAAAAGTGTCAAATTCTAGCTTTTTTTGTTAGTTTTAATTATAAATAAATAAAACAAATACATGTTATAAACCAAGCAAAAATAATACAATTGGAAATAAAAAAAGGATAATAAAATGTGATTTCTTAAATTAAATAAAAAATCTGATCTACACGTTAAAATACAATTTCATATTCCACTTCCTGTTCGTTTTTTATGATTAAAAGGCATCACACTATGACCCTATATTAATTTAGGCTACAGGTAAAGGCCTTCACCATTACCTGACTTTTCTTTTCCCTCTAATAGTTTGAACTACAGTCAATGCTGATTCACTGTGACTGGACCAGACCCAGCCTGGAAGCCTGCAAGGACCTGGCAGGCACAACCTCGGTAATCCTATAGGCTAACATAGCCTCGTGTTATTCTTTTGATTACACCATTTATCAAATAATATGTCATACATTATTATGAACCTTTCTATTGTGGCCTAAACCTATTTAAATAGCCCGCTCCGGCTCACGATTCGTTGCGCCTCTTTGGTAACTCCTCCCCTTTTACCATATTTGGAATCCCTCCAATCGCTCCCGATAACCAAGAGGTGTCATGAATATGCATGAGCTGCTGATGGCCATGGTACCTCGGACGGTCAGATAGTTGAAGCGAACTCATTTGAGTTGGTCTGGTCCGGGGGCTCCGTCTTCCCAGCGAAACGCAGCGAAAGGACTAGAAAGGACTAAACGTTCACCTGTGCAGACTACGGGGAGAGGAGACCATGCTTTGGCCCCTGGGGATTCGCGGGCCACTTGTGGTGATCGCGCTGCAAATAGTCCTTCTTTGCTCCGCTCAAGTAAGACAATTTGTTTTGTATCTCTCCTTATCTCTCTCTCTCTCTCTCTCTCTCTCTCTCTCTCTCTCTCTCTCTCTCTCTCTCGCTCTCTCTCTCGCTCTCCCCTTTTGCAGATTGAGGAGACGGCGGTGCAGGTGAGTGTTATAACGGTCGGAATGGAGATGCAGCCCACTGAATGATTCCCACAGGGACTGCATCCCCCCCCCCCCC
>OMLJ01001864.1:0-10959 GCA_900302595.1 Gadiculus argenteus | reverse complement strand
TACCTGGATGACGGCACTGAACCAGCAGGTGTTCCCCACGTTGCGGATGCCCACGGGCCAGTCCTCCTGCCGGATCCAGTCTGTGGGGCTGCAGGCCTCGCTGGGGGCTTCACATCTCTTCCTCTTGACTCTGGTGCCACTCTCCTCGGCACTGGCCTCCAGAGCCCTGGTAAACACACACACACACACTTCACAATCTGACCCAACGCACAGCCATGGGCCCCACAGCCCCATCGCCCGGGCCCCGGGGGCCCCCACAGCCTCCCCCCACCTCGGAGTCCCACAGCCTCCCCCGACACCTTTCCACCCTTGGTGGGACTTCAGCTCAGGGCTGATTGGCTCAAATTGGTGCCAGCCTGACGTCATACAGCACAAATATTTCACTAGAAATTGGTTTTAACCAATCAGGGGGATCCGTTGCGTAACCTTTGTCACGTGGAGTCGGGTCATTTGTGTGGGTGTCTGATTGTTATATTAGGCGCGTACCCACCAGGGGTACTTTTCCCGATAGGAACCTTTGTGGGTGTGGTTTGGAGAGAGGAGCCGCCCAGGATCCGCCCCTCGGAACTCTTTCTACCGGCTCAGAACGTCCTCCAGGAGAGGAGGTGCTTTTCTGAGCCGCTCGTAGCTCGTCGACGCTCTATTGATAAGCGTCTCGTACTTCCTTGTGGTGCGTTCGAGACGAGTGGGAGTGAACGCGTGGGCGGAGCAAAAAGTGTCAGTTGCCGCCATAGGTGAATGAAACCCATTGGCTGATAGGAGAGGGCAGATATACATACGAATAATCGCTTTCAGTGGTGGAGTGGGGTTTTTATTTAGTGGAGGGACGCACACACACATTCAGACGAAGTTTGAGGTTTGTTACTTTGCCAAATACGGTAACTGTAGCTGATGACAATTGTACAAATCCACATCTAATTCTAATTACAACAATAGGCCTACCCACAGGTCTAGACAAACACACAAACACATTCACAGAGCAAATCCAACATATAACCAGAGCTCCTAACATCGCCACACTACCACCACTTTACAGCTTTACGGTGACATAGTGAAAACAAACAGGAAAATAAACTAATAATAATAATAATAATAAGTCCCCGGTCACTACAGAGCTGGTGGCTTTGTACCTGGTGAGTTCCCGCTCTTCCTCCTGGGCCGTGTGGGATTCCTGCAGACTGAGCTCAATGGCGACCTCCAGTTCATCTTTAGGAACCCCTGAAAACCAGACAGACAGACAGACAAGACAGACATGAGGTGAGAGAGATTCTCCCCAAAATGCATATAGGTTATTACACAGGTAGTCGTTCAGTACGGCTGGATATTTTTACGAGTCTGACGTATTTTGTCTGATGTATAAAATACAAAGATGAGTAAAAATATACAGCCGTACTAAACGACTACCTGTGTATCAGTTGTTGAACCGTGTAATATCGCTGTAAATTTGCACTCTAAAAACCCATATTTGCACTCGATATCTCGCACGTCGTGTAATAATTTATGTTACACGTTCTAAAAACATGTCCAGGTTCCTAAGATGATTTAAAGAATGCAATAACACATGTTGTGTGTATTGCAATAGTACTTTTTATGACACTAGCGATGGTCAAAGTAGAATTATTTCGTGTCGGTCTGTTCTTAGATCTATTCCACTATTGTTGACTTCGTAATCATTCGTTAACTGCACTCTGATAGCACTTCTGCTGAAGGTTAATGCTGAAATAATAACCTTGTGATGAAATTAATCAGATTTCCCAAGACACTCAATAGTCAAATGCATAATCGTGACCATAATCAAATCTAAAGGGCTGATTCTTGTCCCACGTTCACGCAACGCAACGACCACGCAGACGCTTCAACGCAGTCGTGAACCTTTTTGGTTCTGCGTCGGGTTTGAGTGGGCGGACCAATCACAGCCCTGCATCGCCTCGACGGAAGGTTACAATTTTTGGGAGGCGCACGTCAGGCCCTCACGGTGGACGCAAGGAGGGTCCGCAAGGACGTAGGGGGTCCGTAACCCCCTTGCGTTGCGTGAACGTGGGACCAGAATCAGCCCTTAATCGTTCATCAACAGAAACACACAGCTGTTTACCTTTCTGGGCCTCCCAGGCCTGGGTCTGGGAGTCGGGGTCCTCCCCATCATCGTGGACCTCGGCAGGCTTGGTGGTCAGCAGTCCGACCGCATGGCCCACGTCTCCCTGACTGGCCTTCAAAGTCAAGAGATCCAACAAGCAAACGATAAGGCTCGATTCTACTATTGCAGGGTGTTTCTCCTCCTACTCTCCTTACTCTACTCTCTCTGACTCGAGCAGTGTGTTGTCTTACGTTGAGGGCTCTCTGGAGGAGCTGCGCGTCATGGATGCCAGTGATCTCCTTCAGCTGGTTGAGGAGCAGCTGAAACTGTAGAGAGAAGACAGAAGGTTTTTAGATGCAGCAAAACGTTATCGAGACCCAGTCAAAGTATATTTACATCAAACGTATTTCATAGGAATTCAGGAAAATAAAAATTGGCCATGTTTAGTATATTAACTTGCAAAAAAACTATAGAACCAAAGTATTCTGAAAGGGTTTGTAGACAATGAAAAAGTTAAAAAATGATAGCGTTAGCTTAGTTTAGTTTCTTGTTTTTTGTTAACAGGGACCATGTGTACAACAGGTTCTATACCAGGGTTAGCTAAACAGCTAATTTGTACCTGTGGTCTCTGGGCAGGAAGTTCAAAACACAATAAAAACATACTAGATATTACAGACAATTATCAAAACCAGATAACAACATCAACAACATTACAGTAAAAAACATACAAAATAGATTTGATGTTCTAAATATATACAAGGATCATTGATGGCAAGATTGATTCTCTTTCAGCCATGTCTTCAGAGACTTTCTAAAGCTATTAAGACTCGTACACTCTCTAATATGGAGTGGGATTGAGTTCCATTTTCCAGTTGCTTGGTATGAGAATGCTGATTGCCCAAAAGTGGTCTTCTTACCCTACACAAGTCTCCAGTGTACCTTAACACAAACCAGAAGACAACAATCTATATCTATGAGTCTACAAGTAGGCTCTGGTTTGTTGTTGTATTGCTGCATAGCTCAGATGTGTCTCATTTCAATACGTTGCTGGTCTTAACAGCTGCATTGAAACGGATCACAACTGCTACCCTTTGGAAATTCTTAACCATGTTACGAAAGATAGCTTCTTGAATGTGTAGTGAATATTGAATATTTAGTCATTAATCTTGCCATTGATAATGAGGTGGTTGCACAAGTACCTTTCACGTATTCGGAGCATGAAAGAGGAATATGAAATGCATGTGTAGGGTCCTGGTAAGCTATGCTACTACTTACTACTAAGTGTCTGCTATACTTCTCTGAAACAGAACAATGGAGTGGTTTTCATTGACAAATACAATCCAACGTCAGAGAGTTCAACGATGACTATATCACAATGAACTACGAGTCCTCGAATAAAAGAAAAAATGTAGCAAAGAAAATAAATACTTTAATATTATAGTCAAAGAAAAACATGCATTATCGGAAAACAAATAAGACAAGTAGGATTAATATATAAACTGAGGGTTCATTTACCAATGACACAGGCATGGTTCGTCATGGTACGTCATGAAGCGATAACACACACATTCCTCTCACTCACTACACTTGGTATAAGAGGGGCTATATTAAGACTATACAGCAGGTGGACAGACTGAGAGCTGGAAACACACACATGCACACACACACACACACACACACACACACACACACACACACACACACACACACACACACACACACACACACACACACACACACACACACACACACACACACAAACACAGAATATATATGATTTACTCAACACAACTAAAATACACTTCTACTTTAATAACCCGGATGAAATAGCCTGGTTGGGTAGTTATGAGGGCCTAGAGCAGAATAGCAGAATAGTTATAGTTATAGTGATATATGTTACTGTCAAACGCGCACACCCAATTTGATATGAATCCGTATTTTTACCAATATATTTTTATCATCGGAGCCCTTCAAGAAAAATAATGAATCTCTCGCGCACACACACGCACACGCACACACGCACACACGCACACACGCACACACGCACACACACACACGTTGGTGGAGAGCAGGGGGGCGACCAGACTTATATGGAGAGCCGGGCCGCTCTGTGAGACGCGGCTCGGCGGCTCTCTCTCTATTTTGGGCCCCTGACATGAATAGCAGGGGCCGCTGTTTATCACTCCTCCACTTACCGCCTGAGTGACAAAGGCAGTGGGTGTTTCAGCGTCTGTCGCGCGCGTACGGGCGTGCGCACCGAAATACGCGCGCGTACGCACGCACACACACACACACACACACACACACACACACACACACACACACACACACACACACACACACACACACACACACACACACGAACATAGTAGCTATAACCTATAATTACACAGTAACACCTAAATGCCCTCTTTATCAAAAGTGGGGCAGTCTAACAAGGTGAAGTAGCTGACCTTGATTTAAATGTACTTTTTAGGCCCTATAAGTAACTTTAGTAATTACGTCAGGAAGTATGAATATGTATTAGAGCAATAAATAAGATATAAAAAGACAAAATGTAAATGTCGAGCTGTAAAACAGACATTTCAGTCAGTCAGTGCTTGAGTGTATTTTAAGGCTGTTCTTTGGTGTTTAATGGAGCCCGACTGCACTTCTTGTGATGGATGGTATTAATATGTTGAGGGGTTAGTCGTTAGTCGTTTTAGTATTATAGTATCATATTATGTTATTATAGTATTTAGTATTAATATGTTGGGGGTTAGTCGTTTTAGTATTTCATTTCCATTTCGCTCACCGCGTTCGTTGACTTATCTCCAGTTCCACCGTGTTCAACTCTCATGGCTGTGGAGCCTGCTCTCTGGATGCGTTACCAAGAGAAACCAACGTGCGCGCAGTGGCCGTGCGCGGTCCCGTGACAGTGCGCGGTCCCGTGACAGTCGAGCGGTGACCGATGGTGACGCGTAACCATCGGTCACCGCTTAATGCATATACACCTTGCTTTATTTTTTACTTACAACATTGAGCATCCAGATATAGGCACAACAACAAAATAAATAAAATAATAATAATGACAAACAATTCTGATAATACTACTACTAATAATAGCCTATTAATAGTATATAAGGTAATTCAGATATATGATTAGATTGCTCAAACAAAACCGATCAGTAATCACCCCCAGACCATCTTAACATAATTTGATTTTTCATGTTTCATGTTTCAATGCTGCATTATTTTCCAAAAGGTGAATGCATTTTCCATGTGTGCAGTGTGCGCCTACATAAGAAAACACCTGCTGTCTTTTCCCATTGCATTCCATACTAGTACTACATAATGTAGAACTGGCATTCCATCCATCAATAAGATGCATTGAAGGATTATCCAAATATGAAAGGGTTGGGGTATTTAATAAAAAATACAGTTTCATCATCCTTGACTGTGATGAACCAACCGACCATCATGGCACAGCCTCTCTAGGGGAAGGAATCGTCTCGTTCCACGCTCATCACCGTACGCATCAAGTTACCCCATAGCATCGCAAAATCAATACCAGCAGTACCAACTTTCACACGCATTCCCACCTCGCTGTACCTCTGCGCAAACCGCTCCTCAAAACACGATATCTGTGGTGTTTTGAGTAAGCGTGGGTGGTTTTATTTTTAAATAGTTTATTTCAGCCGAACTGGACGTACACGGTGAAGACCCTCGGTGGAGACCATGATCTTCATCTGGCTGCTGCTGCTGCTGTCTTCAGGTAAGATGCACGTTGTTCTGACCCTGATGTTGCAGGATGAAGATCCTGTTCAAATAGAACGATTTTTGTGTGTATATGTATGACATAATTGATTTTTTATTTTTTTTGGTCTTTGTTTTTCTTTGTTCTTAATAATGCTTATGGTAATTGGCTTACTCCCTTTGATAGAACGATATAATTCATGTTAATATTATTTATCTTCTTCTCATCTTCACCTATTATTAGTACAAATGTTTTTTCTTGTTGTTCAGAGAATGAAAGTATTGCAGTTGTATAATATCACGTGTATTTGTTCTCGACGTTATCCTCACTAAAGTTGTGTTCAATTGTGTTGCCCCTTTTTTTTGTTGCAATTCCTCATAGAAATGTTGTCATGGTTGACATGACAACAAATTCATTCATTTGTTAATTTGTTGTCATGGTTGACAACAAATGACGTGACGTTGACCTCCATATCTCACTTTATCAGAAAAAAACAACGATTGACCATGAATGTGAGTGGATGAATAAACCCTCACGTACCCCCTGTCTTGTTCCCCTCCCACCTCAGTGGCCTCCGTCCCCCAGAAGCACAAGAGGTCCTCCCTGAACCAGCTGACCCGCTCCCTGCTGCGGGGCTACGACTGCGGGGTCCGGCCCGTGCAGAACTGGACCAGCACCACCGTGGTCTACGTAGACCTCATCCTGCAGTCCATCCTCAACGTGGTAAACAGCCTCAGCACGTAGATATTTACATACGGTTTTCTTTGGTTCTCTGACATGTGCCTGATGTACAAACTGATCCATGACCTTGCACCACCTCCACCACTCAAGCAACGTGTGTAATTCTGCAGGGACAATGTGAGTGTGACTAGGGATGCAATGAGAGTAGTGGTTGTTCCACCAAATTTTAGAAGACCACTTTTAGGCAATCAGCATAATCATACCAAGCAACTGGAAAATGGAACTCAATCCCACTTCATATTAGAGAGTGTACGAGTCTTAATAGCTTTAGAAAGTCTCTGAAGACATGGCTGAAAGAGAATCAATCTTGCGATCATTGATCCTTGTATATATTTATAACATCAAATCTATTTTGTATGTTTTTTACTGTAATGTTGTTATTGTTATCTGGTTTTGGTTTTATAATTGTCTGTAATATCTAGTATGTTTTTATTGTGTTTTGAACTTCCTGCCCAGGGACCACATGTGCAAATTAGCTGTTTAGCTAACCCTGGTATAGAACCTGTTCTACACATTGTCCCTGTTAACAAAAAACAAGAAACTAAACCTTCACATTTTAGGTCATTTAGCAAACATTTTTATTATTATCAGAAGCGACTAACAACCATTCATACAGGGGATCGAACCAGCAACCTTCCGGTTATAAACTAGCACCCTTACCCAGTAGCTCATCCTCCTGTGCTACTGTTGAATACATTCAAATAAAGCCATTACAATTTTGATTAAAAACAGTGTAATCACTTCAATCCGTAAAGACAGATGTGTGCCAGAACCTTATATGGCGTAGTATGATGAGTCTAGTACTGTTAGTACTGTACATTTTAATGAATCCTTTCATTTGTCATTTAATTAATCCATCCTATCCTTCCTTCTTTACCTCATTTGACCTAGGATGGAAAAACCCAGAGCCTTACCACATGTATTTGGTACAGACAAGTAAGTGTTTTCAAGTAAAATGTTCTTAGTTACTTCTCTATCAAATATAACACTGTTGGAACTGCAGTAAAGTAATGCCTAATGGAAAAGGATTGCGTTAATGTGTGCATTGTCGTGTGTGTGTGTGAGCCTTTTGCTGTGAGCACAGCATTGTATGCACTGACCTTTTCAATAAAAATACCTAATTGAGAATGGATGTTTGCTTATACGCACCTGATACAAGCATGTGCATGTGAATGTATATCTATCCGTCTCAGTCGCTATCCATTTGAGTCTGGGGAATATAAAGACTGCCTTTTTCCCCTTGCAGATGTTTGCTGTCCTCAGATATCATTGTGTGTCTTTCTGTGCTGCTATCAGATCTGGACAGATGAGTTCTTGGTGTGGGATCCGGAGGAGTTTGATGGAATCACTGAGATCTCCCTGTTGTCAGACTCCATCTGGGTACCTGATGTTATCGTCAGTGAATTGTAAGGGGGTGAAGAAAAAAAAATCGAATAATCCAATATTTATACCTTCTTTGGGTTCCAAAATTAGTGAGCGAATAAGAGTTGTACAAAAAGGGGGACCCATGCATGCGAATGGCTGTCGGAATGACACATTTTTTCATACAGCTCTATTTCAACTGCTAGAGAAAGATTCAGAGGAGCACACACCTGCTGTTCACCAGGTAGCTTGTATATGGCGTGAACTGCATACAAATGCAGTAACCTACTTTTCCTATGTCCTGAATTCCGATGTTAGTGTTTAGTGACTCTCTTCAATAGCGATGTCCCAATTCAATGATTGCGTGGCTGCCAAGGTTTACACATTCAAGGCCAAGCTGAATGCTATGTGTTGCATCGTCCGCACTCATACACAGAGGCATCCTCCTCCGGCAAAGATGCCAGACCGTTACGTTACCTATAGCTCCTGGATGACTCGTATCTACACTTTTATACGTTTATACGTGTTATACGTACAAATTACACGTGTCGCTTTGCGTGAATTGCGTTGGCTTAATCAGGGCTGCCAAGTGTCACGCATTGGGCATGAGTCGTGACAGTCACGCAATTTGAGCCACTCTCACGCAACACGCCACACTTGACATTTCTCACGCATATTTTTCCCCATTCAACACTTGATATTTTGTATCCCCCCCCCCCGCCGACAATATGATTCGTGGGGCAGACTCACGCATGTCATTTTCTGAAACTTGGCAGCCCTCCCTTAATAGTAAGCCGTTGAATAACGCTCTCTTGGTGTATGTTTTGGCAGCGTGGACGAGGGGAAGTCTCCTCCCATCCCCTACGTCTACGTCAACTCCTCCGGGCTGGTGAAGAATTACCGGCCCGTCCAGGCCGTGCTGGCCTGCAAGCTGGAGCTGTACGCCTTCCCGTTTGACAAGCAGAACTGCACCCTCACCTTCCGCAGCTGGCTCCACTCAGGTCCTCTTCTCCAGGCTTGTCATTTTAGAGGGAGCGAATTGCAGACGGATTAAAGCATCGATTCCACACAACACACACAACACACTTTTATGTGAGACCAGAGAGGAGAGGAGACTCAATTCTGACATCTTGTTTCACCAGTCGTGGTTTGATTGAGGCGTTGGGTTACTCTTTAAAGTGACCCGACAAGAGGGTAAACACAACCACGGAAGACACGAACGTAAATGGTGTAGATCTCTACCGACACTGTCCGTCCCTCCTCTGACCCACCTCTCCTCCGCCCTCTGTGCTGCTGACACCACCTTCCACCATCCCTCACCCCCCAACCCGGTATCACGCCATATCGTGCTCATGCGCACGAACGTTATTCATCTATGAATCGTGTCCCAGAGCACGTATTTCTGACTTTTTTCGTGATACACAGAACGACATGTAAACCAATGCATTTTGAATAGGGTTAAGGTTAGGGTTAGGTTTAGGGTTAGGGTTAGGATTAGGGTTTAGGGTTTGGGTTAGGTTTAGAGTTACAGCAGGGAAATGCTCCCGTTCAAAATGCATTGCTTTACATTGCATTCTGTGCAGCACGAAAAAGGTGGAGAAACGCTCCCATTCATTTACATTTCGTTCTGTGTGGCACGAAAAAAGTCAGACTATCGTTCTCTGGGACGCGATTCAATAGATAACGTTTGTGCGCATGAGCACGATATGGCGTGAGACTGGGCTGCGAGCAGCTCGCTTCTCTCTTATCTCCTTTTCCTCTACGCCAAGGGCGTAATCTAGCATAAGGACGGAGGGACATGTCTCGACCAACTTAGAGAAAGAAATGATTGCCCCTACCAATGTTTTGATTCAAGGGGGTAGCGTCGCATAGGGACGGAGGGTTATGTCCCGACCAGCTTTGGGAAAGAAACGGGGGGGAGCGTGCGGCGAGAAGTCCCTCGGTCCTTATACCTTCCGCGATACGCACGAGCACCGATTACATATCCACCGCGGCCGCGTGAACCGCGCCCCCACCCCCCTCTCCGTCGGCAATCGGAACGGGGGGCAAAACTCACGCGTGAACACCCCCCCTCCCGTCGGCAAAACTCACAAATTCCCACCTAGTCTCCCTACCAAAGCTGAGACCAAACTTACGCCTTGCCATTGTAACCCCTGTGTCCCGTCTCCAGTGCAGGAACTAGACCTGGCCCTGTGGAGGAGTGCCGAGGCCATCGCCGGCGAGCAGCGGGAGTTCATGAACGACGGGGAGTGGGAGCTGCTGTCCATCCCCTCGCACTACTGGCAGCTCCAGCAGGCCGGGGTCAACTACGCTCACGTTCAGTTCAATGTGCGTAAGGCCTGCAAAACGTTTCACGCTCCCTCCTAGGGTACACGCGCTTTGTCCACGCATGCAGAGCACAGGGGGGATAGTGTGACTGAGTTATAAGCCCGACCAGGACTTTTTCAGTCCCAGGCTTTTTTTTTTGGCTACGCCCACGCATTAGCTCCCCTCGTCGTCGCGTACGCACCACAGGGAAGTCCGAGAGGCTTACCGACGGAGTGTCGACGAGCTACGAGCGGCTCAGAAAAGTCTGAGCCCCTGTAAGAGCCCCTGTAAGAGTCCTGAGGGGCGGATCTCCAAACCGCACCCACAAAACCTCATAGCGGGAAAAGTACGCCTGGTCTGTACTCGGCTATTAGTGTTTCCCTGAAGTCGACTCTATCCATATGGGGCCTTAGTTGACTTAAATATATATGTAGTATGGTTCTCTTGGAAAACGTGAATTTAGCAACACATGCCCCCTGGATGATTTTGATGTGTTATGAATGAAAACGAGGTTCGGCCTTTTCTTGAGATTCATCGTTGTTTGCTTGAGCTGCTGATGCAAAATACATTAACAAGTGAACATTTAAACGTCACGTTACAGCGTGCATCGTACATCCACTTCTGTTTTTTTCTATCCGTCAAATTAAAGCCTCCGCTGTAATCTATTTGCACTCCCAATAAGTCTGTAACTGCCTTGTGATGAATGTAATTGCTTATCGATGGCAATGTTAAACCCCTG
>OMLJ01001833.1:1770-12188 GCA_900302595.1 Gadiculus argenteus | reverse complement strand
CAGGCTCAGGCTGCGGGGACACTCATTGGCCGTACCAGAGTGGGTCAGCAGAGAGACCTGGGGGCCGGACAGCGTTACTGAGTCTCATGTTTCCAACATCAGCAAACAACATGAACCTTGACTACAAAATAGCAACAAATAAATGAATGATCTTTTCCCATTTCCTTGAGACTTCCCAGTTCTACTAGTACTGCTGACATCAATGCCATGCGATGGCCTGATGATTGACCCAGTGATACTTGACTAAGAAGCTGAGCTCCATCAGTATGTTGTCATGTTGTGATGCATCCACTCCACTGGACCTGGGTGATCTTGGAGCTGGCGATGGTCTGCGCAGCTGCAGCCACCTCTTCCTCTGAGACCCGGACCCGGTCCAGGTGGGTGAGGGTCCCCAGGTGGCCCACCATGGTGGTCCTCACTGAGTCGGGCTGTTCATACAAAAGGAGAGAAATGACAAACCATGGTCCAGCAGGGCAAACATCACACAGGAATCATCCCATCACCCTATCGCTTCAAATGGATGGTAAGAGTTGATACTTAAGAATCCTCCAAAACCCCTTCTACAGCCACTCAATTGCCCTTTATCACAGGTACAGTTAACAAATATTTATGACACCCCTAGCCCCCCAGAGGGCAAGAGAAAACTCCCTTAAGTAGTTTATACTTCTCCGACTCCGTCATGCGTAATCCGACTCCGTCACTATGCAGACCCCTCGAGCCTTCATACTTCTGCGTCGGGATGTCGGAGACGCAACGCAAGTCACCGCCAGGGTTGCCAGATTGGGCCATATTTCCCGCCCAATCTGGCAACCCTAGCTGAAGCGTGCTGCCGCTAGGGTTGCCAGATTGATCGGGAAATCTGGCCCAATCTGGCAACCCTAGCTGCAGCACGCTCGATCGAGCGATCTTATATGTTGACTACTAACCATGTAAATAGTGTTGGAAATTAACTTCCAAAGCTTTTCAGATCTTATTTGGTGTTTTATTAGTCCTTAATGTGCTTAATGTAGAAAGTAAATAAGGTGCCAAGTCAAGGACCAATCACAGCCCTTGCGTATGCGTAGCCCCTCGACGCAATGACGGACACAAAAATTACGTGCAGCCGGAGACGACGCAGAGGCTCTCCGACAGGCTCTCCGGCTACGGAGAGGCTGTCCGTAGCCTACGTACAGCACTTTACGCAGGAGTATAAATCAGGCTTAATGAATGGTTTTGCCGTGGGGAGCCTTACGCGGGTCCAGGGGTTGTGGCGGACATCCAGCCTCAGCAGAGCCGGGGCGTGCTTCCTCAGCGCGACGGCCTCGTCCCGCGCCCTGCTCAGCTGGTTCCAGCGCAGGTCCAGTGTCCTCAGCCCGCCCAGGCCCCTCCAGCCCTCCAGAGAGGCGATGTGGTTGTAGCTGGCGTCCAGGAACTCCAGGTTGGGCTGGGAGACACACACACAGAGCCTGTCACATCAGTTCACTGTTTACTAACTATCGAGTCGTTCAGCTCGATGGTAGAAGGACTGAAGGGTAGAGTGAGTTAAATGACAATATCAAACAATGAGGGAGGTTTAAAATGGATTATATGGAGGTTGCTGCGAGTCAGTGGGTGAACCCTTGTTCGGCGGGTTTAGCTCTGTGAAAACTAGGCTGTGGCGTGCTTTCTGGCGTGCACAGTCATGCTGAACTGGCATGCGGAAAATGAAATGTGTTCTCCTCATGGATAATGAAGGAGCCCGCTCTGCTTGTGAGCCTGACCATGTGGGAGATGTCGTCCAGCCGTGTGACCTCGTTGAAGCTGATGGTCAGGTGACGCAGGGCGGGGAGGCCGGAGAGCTCCTTCAGCTTGGACAGACCGCTGCCGTGCAGGTTCAGCACCTGGTGGGGCAGATGGTGATACATACAGCTCAGGGGAGGGCGGAGCAGCCAGTGTGTGTGTGTGTGTGTGTGTGTGTGTGTGTGTGTGTGTGTGTGTGTTTCTGCGTAGTGGCAACGCAGCCAGCTACATCATGTGAGGGTGAACCCCTTATCCGCGCTCACAGTGATCTGACTGAGGGCGTTGACTTTGGCTGCCTTCAGCAGGGTGCCCTCGTCCAAATCGGTCATCTGGGGGTGTGGCTCCAGGGCTGGCTCCATGTTGAGGAGCTCCAGAAGAGGGGGGTGGTCCACCGAGGGAGAGAGGTCAGGGAGAGCCCCCTGCTGGGAAGCGCACAGGAACACGTCAGACGTTTAGGAGCAGGTGTTCCCAGGATTTAAGTCTTTCCCTCTTATAATTTAAGGTCCCTTACCTCTGTGACATATTCAAAGTAAACAATATACTCTGGCAAGACCAGCTCATGGTCGAACACAAACCACTGTCTGGGTCCATCTAAGAGACAACAGAGAGTTCAGAGCAGCAATGACACCAGCGAGTATCATGTGGAGTATTTAGAAAGAGAGGTCACGTGTCTGCACCTGCGTGGGCCCTGACCCCGGGCTCTGTGCCCATGTTGCAATACACCGAGTCGGCTTTGGGGTCCACAGGCACGCCCTCTTTGAGGTGGACGCTGCGGCCCAGAAACACTTTGGAGACGATCACGTGACCTACAACGTTAAAGACAGAATCCCCTTTGGTTACGTTCAGCAGAAATACAAAAGCAAAGGTTGGGGCGGCATGTGGCTCGAAAGTGGAGCGGATTGGCTAGTAACCGGAAGGTTGCTAGTTTGATGCCTGGAGTGTCGAGGTGTCCCTGAGTGAGGTGTTCCTTAAGACGAGCTGGCTGTCGCCTTGCATGGCTGACACCGGCGTCGGTGTGTGAGTGGTGTGTGAACGTGTGCATGAATGGGTGAATGTTAGGTACTATTGTAAAGCGCTTTGAGTGGTCCATTTGTTGCAGAGGGGGCACCCACCCTGAGTGAAGGGCAGAGGGAGGCTTCCGGGGTCCTGACGTAAGGCATGCTTCAGCCTGGGTATGTCTGCCATGCTCAGGCTGTTGGACAGAGGCACGCCACGCTCTCTCCCCAACGCCTGGTGGATACAGACAGGCAGGAGCACATCATCTCCAGCTCACAACTTAACATAAAGTACAACCACAACCACGAACCGTTGCAGCGGCGAGGGAAAAACGCACCTCGTATTGTTCCGCGCTGAGGAAACCTTCCTCGAGGATGTGCAGCATTTCATCCTCCTTGCCCGATCTCTCCTGGTCAGGAGCGTAGAACAGGTACTCCAGCCAGAGCTTGTGGTTCCCCCTGAGGAATGTCCCAAGAACCCAAACATGCATCGGTGAGTGAAACGAGGTCTGCTGTGAGGCATTCATCGATAGAGAAGACATTGTAACGAGGTGACGATCTCATGATCTGATCCCAGCCCTGATCCACTCACAGTGAGCAGGAGAGGGACTCGTCAGCCAACCGCGTGCAGAGTTTCTCCTCAAAGCGAAGCCTCAGAGTGCGGTTGTGCACGCGGGTGATGCTGGTGATCCGGAGGCCGGTGACATAATGGGTCTTGATGTCCGCCGTGGAGAACCGGGACTGGATGAGGGCCTGGCAGGACGCGAACCTGAGCAGTCCAACCACATGAGTTCAACCAAAACTATCAGTGATGGTTTTGCAGTGATGCTTGTTAGTGTGGATTGAAACACCACATTTGATTATTTGGTTTGTTTCATCAGTGGCAGAACGAGAAGAGTACCAGGGATCTGTGGGGCTGCCTTCCTCAAAGCGAATGTTCCCCACAGTCTGAAGCTCCATCAACAGGAAGTGGACCGTGCACTCCTTCCTGTGAGTGGCCTGGTATAACTCCTGCTTGTACCAGGCCTTGATTCTGCAGCAGAGATGTAAACCACGCATTATATGTTTGCATCTAGGACAGAATTGCTGATGGATTACATTATAAGACATAGACAAATATTTTCTGTTTATAATTTTGCAATTTTATTATTTGTATTTTGTTGCTTTTTTATTACACTACTGTCCCATACCTGCTGCTGTAGCCCCCACATTTTCTGACCTAAACATCATTATGCATCTGGATCTATTCCCTGACACCCCTAAAGCTCACTCTTCCAGTCTCCGTTCGCACTCCTCCACGCGTCGGCCCAGCGCCTTCATCTTGCTCTGTATCTGGAGCTCCACCGTGGGTTCCTTGCTGGAGTCTGTTGTAAGCTCCTCCTCCTCTCCTGGGTCCTCCCCCTCTCCTGGCTCCTCCTCCTCTCCTGGGTCCTTCTCCTCTCCTGGGTCCTCCTCCTTTCCTGGGTCCTCCTCCTCTCCTGGGTCCTCCTCCTCTCCTGGGTCCTTCTCCTCTCCTGGGTCCTCCTCCTTTCCTGGGTCCTCCTCCTCTCCTGGGTCCTCCTCCTCTCCTGGGTCCTGGGTCCTGGCAGGAGGCGACGGTGCTTGGACCTCCCAGGAGAGGGACGGCCTCGCTCTATGGTCCTGGACCTCAGAGCCCAGAGCCCTCTGCAGCTGAGGGGGAAAGACCACCAGCAGTTGGGGTGAGCTGGGAGGTTGACCACCATCTCCCACTGAGGCTCAAACTGAAGCTGAGCTTTTTGTCTGAAAACTCAATGATCAACAGTGCCAGGACGGAGGTCATACATCTTTGATGGCGCGGCTGCACGCTCTGATCTGCTCTACGGGGGGCTTCCAGAGGGCCTCCTTCTGCTCCGTCAGCCGGCGCCCCGTCTCCCTCAGGTTCTTCTGGGCCGTGTGCATGCGCATGTTGTAGTACATCATCTTCTTCATCACCGTCGCCTGGGGGAGGGCATGGCGGGAAACGGCATGCAGCCGAACCGAAAATGAAGAAACAAATTAATATTTAATGACTTTTCTAAAAAAAGGCAAAGCTTGTAGGATACTGCTTCGTGTCTGTGTGCCCGTTTTAATAAAACGTAAGATCGATCGCTTCATGTTGGAGACAATAGAACTTTGATACTATAATTAATTAAGTTATAAATATTGTATATGAATTGGAATAGTAAAGGGGAGCGAGACAGTGAACATGAGAGTGAAAACCAAAAACAGAGCAACAGAGATAAAGAACACAAGACAGAGAGAGAGAGAGAGAGAGAGAGAGAGAGAGAGAGAGAGAACCAAACAGAGGAACAGAGATAAAGAACACAAGGCAGGGAGAAAGAGAGAGTATGAGACAGAGAATGCGAGAGAGAGCGAGAGTGCGAGAGAGAGAGAATGCGAGAGAGAAAGAGAGAGTGTGAGAGAGAGAGAGCGAGAGTGCGGGCGGGAGAGAGAGAGACTAATGGAAGTTCACTGCTTACCTCAGCAGCTTCCTTCATATGCCTGCTGGAGACGTTGTAGGAGTCCAGCCGCTGGAGGCCGGGCATGTGGTACAGGACATGGGTGGAGTAGTTGCAGAGCAGACACACAGGGTTTGCCACTGACTGGGAGTCATGCAGTCCCAGGGCTCTCAGAGCGGGCAGGCGGGCCAGGAAGGTTAGCTCCTGCCGAGTGCAACGAGACGGGAGCCCGGAACGCAGCGTTAGTGGGGGTCTTTGTATCTAAGGTGTTTTATTGTCACCCGAGACCACCTTCTCTGGCTTTGAGTACAAAGAGCTGATATTTACATTACACTCTGCAGCATTTTATTAGGGCTGGTCATCGAGTGACGGTTTGAGTCCCAGCTCTGAGTGCTACTGGGGTTGAGGCCCAGCCTGCATTAGCATGCTGGAGCTAGAGGCCTCAGCGCTAATCATCTGTGTTCTGATTCCAAGATAAGAATAAGAGCGTCCTCTAAAATAACTCCCAAGCCCCAAGCTCTCTAACAAAGGAAAATGGAGGATAATTTGTGTTGGAGTGGAATATTTTAGTTTTACAGTGCAGCAGAAATGTGAAAGGCTTGATTGACAGGTATGTGTTTTGCATCGGAATAGACATATTTCAATTATATGAAAATACTATGAGTAGTGACATGCAATATTGATAGAGGAGTGAAGGAAGCACAGTGGAGGTAGATCACGTAATGGAACTTTTTGGGTTGTTCTTACAAAAAAACGATACAATTAATCCGCTGCATTGTGCTCAAGTGATATGCTTGAGCACAATCGAGATGCTGAAACATATCATCTTAATGGATTTTCTTCTCGGCCCTGCAGCATAATGATAAATCAAAAGCAGACTTCTTGGAAGGCTTTTAAAACTGAAGCTTGGGTTGCGATGAAAATAAGGATTATAAGAAGATAAAAAACAACATAATCTTGCTATATCTATTATATATGTTGGTTCTTCCTCGGACACAGTTAAACATATACAGGTCAATACACAGTTTGTTGCGGCAAAACCTTCTTAAAAACACAAACATACTGGAGGGACAAGGACATATACTATCTATTCTATATATTCTAACATTCTAAGGTTGTTTTTCTACGGTTTTAAAGGGTTGAATGGTCCGGTTAGCCAAGCAGAGGAGATTAGAATGCTGGAGCGACCCCTGATGTTTCACAAGGTTTTTCAAATATACCTTTTCAGTACCAAGGGCATTGTGAAGAATTTCTATTAAAATCTGATAAAGCCTTAAAAAAACTACAAACTTTTAGTTAAGCAATTTAAAATATGTTTTTCTCCTGACCTACCTTAAATGAGGTAATCTTGTTCCCAGACAGATTCAGATCTTCAATGTTGATATTGGGATCAAGGCTGTGCCCTTTAAAAAAAATGATGTAGAACAAATTTGGGGGTTAATTCTCTTACTGTATGATCAAATCAATTGGGAAGGAATGCGGGACATGTTTAGCCATATTTACCTATTTTTTCAATTTTGTTATCAGCCAGATTTAGTTCTCTGAGTTTTTGAAGAGTATTCAAACCCTTTTTGTAAAACAAGCAAGAGAAACATGTATCATCAGCTTTATATCCAAAACGCATTCACAATTATAACAATCAATTCTGACGGACAGAGAGCAGGGCAGTTGGACTACCTCGATGCAACAGATATCGTTGTTATTGAGCCATAGCACTTGCAGATTAACTTGTGACTCCAAGTTCTCTATTTCCCTGATGTGATTGTCGTACAGGTAGAGCTTCTCAAGCTGAAGGCAGCTCTGCAGTCCATCGATCTTCTGCAAGAATGAGGGGTTCACATTGGATGACACTCAAACCATACAGGACTAAAGTGTTATTAGCAGAGCCTAGGAAACAGAGACATACCGTCAGCTGGCATTCAGCCACCCAGAGCTCCCTGAGCAGCGGGCAGCCCTCCAGGCCCTGGATGTGGCTAATGTTCTGGCTCACTATTGTGAGTTGTGAAAGCTTTGGGAAGAACGAGAGGCCGACCATGCGGGGATAACCCGAGAAGAAAACTTCCAGTGATTCAACCATACAGAGGTCGTCCGACATCTTCTCAAAGGAAAAGCCGTTTGCCCTGCACTGTTGCAAAGAAGTTAAAAAATGTTTTGTGATATATAAGAGACTGCACAACAGGCTATATGACAACTGATATAACAAAAAGGATGAATATGTTATATTTGTTGTAGAATATACTATTTAAGGTGTTAGTTACAGATTTGAACCTTTCTATTGATATAACAGGCTAATAAGCAGTCAGAATATAGTTTTACAGCTGACACAATGTTGTATTATGTATGCAAACATGAAAAATGTAAGTGTGGATATGAACTCACCAATTGTTTAATAACCGCATCGTCAGAAATGACCTTCGGCTTTTCACTTGACGTCATCGATTTCTGAAATTCATGTCATGCCGTCACCAGTTGATGGAGGTTCATTAGGAGTAAGAAAACATATTACATATATTAGAATCTGTGTCCTAGCACATTTCTTTAATGTCGTAAACAAAGTACAACATGCACAAATAAATCGAACAAAAAGCTAATTTGATCAAGCTTGAATACATGTGGGATTGTGTGTGTGTGTGTGTGTGTGTGTGTGTGTGTGTGTGTGTGTGTGTGTGTGTGTGTGTGTGTGTGTGTGTGTGTGTGTGTGCGTGCGTGCGTGCGTGTGTGTGTCTGGTAGGAAAAGTATGTTATTGACCTTATTCCTTCAGAGGACAGATCAGAGGACGGCTGGCCTCTGGTAGCACGGACGGCTGGCCTCTGGTAGCACGGACGGCTGGCCTCTGATGTAACCTGCTGTCCTTCACTATTTAAGTAAATTCTTGCTCTAACTTGTTGTTTTCCTCTCACTATTTCAGTCAACTCTGCTATGTTATATAGGTGAGTGGAGCACTCACCTATAGTTGCAAAGCAAGTATTATTGGAAAATAACTTACTTTGCAATCACTAAATGAAATGAGTAAGTAACAGAAACGGATGGGCACGGTGTTCGACAACATTACGTTGCTAGACAGTGAGCGTGGCGTGTGGTTGCCATGTACTACGTCACTATTACACCTGCCGTCGTACCTTCCGCCGCCACACGAGGGCGCCAAGGGGCCGGCAGCCTGTACATCCCCCAATCACTTCAACGTGTTTTTCCTTTTATTTCACACCAAGGTCCGAGGCGTTGCACGTTATATAATCAATAAACCATAACTTTCGCGAGATGCCAACAGCTCGGCGTCCCGAGGTTTCTGCCAACAGCTCTCACGGCACGCATGTTCAGTCATGTTTAACTCCACTAGCAGGTTTGAGGCTGCTTAAATGTATTTCTCACTGAAGGGGAAGTGGGTGACAGTGTTGTGAGACATTTTACTTATTTTCCAGAATAAAAACGATGAATGGTCTGGACGGAGCAACTCTGCCCCAAATAAGTGCCGACCATAAGCCGCACGGACACCATGACGTCAGCGGCGGAGCACTGAACTAAAACAATCAAGCCTCACTCCCCTCTCTCCTGCTCCCCGCCGGGCCGTCTTCCATCCCTCACACTCAGGGCGCATCGGCTCCGCGTGAACGAGAGGCGCTAGCACACAAGTAGTCGGGCGATTCTCTCCGTCGTTGGTTATCGCGCGTCGCGACAGCTCGAGTGTTTGGCCCCTCGCACCGGAACCCCTCGCATCCCGCTGGACGTCTCTCCCCCTGGAAGCATGTCTGCCAAGCCGAGTGACGAGCTGGGAGGCTCGGATGAGAAGTGGTTCGGAGATGATTATGAACGGAACGGCCTCTTCGGCAGCGGCACGCCGTCCGGGTTCGGCGAACTACGTGACGAATTCGAGCCCGTCAGCGGCGACGGGGGGGCGAGCGACCTGGACCGACAATTCAATCAATTTCAAGAGGACGTGAAAAGGCCTGCCGTTGCTATGGAAACTGCATCTACAGGTAAAGCGGTCAATTTATATACGTCTGATGTGAACGTCTTAATTACATGGAGTATCACTCCATCGTGCAGGGGTCGCCCCGAGTGGAGGACCGTGTGAGGGGATCCACACCCCGGGTCGGTGGGGTGCCCGAGCAGGAGCAAGTGGAGCCTTTTGTTGTGGTCCTAGCCTGATGCTCTCACACACATACACAGACTCATGGGATGTAATTCACTCTAAAGTTGTTTCTAATTGAGAATGTGTCGGTGCATGTGATCATTCGTCTTATTTTCTGTTGAATCGACACTTGGACGTTTAGCCGATGGTGAGGCTGAATCGTGCGTAGGATAATTCCTGAAAGTTGGACCACGAGGTAGTGTGGTTTAAAACCATCCTGTGTGCTGTGCACCGGCCAATACGCTGCCCCCTTTGTGGACCAGATGTACGCAAATGTCCCCTGAACGGCCCTCAGATAGCAAGACAAAGCCTATGTGTCGGGAATACTAAATTTCAAACCGCCATTTAGCAAAAGAAAATGCAATACAGGCAACATTTGACATGGATTGTCAAATAAACAGCTTATTCAAAATGACAACTGTAATTAAGATGTAATAGCAACATATTTGCTATTCCTGGGGGTGCTGTCTATTCCCATCTATGTTAAGTTAGCTCTAAGGAGGTCCCAGTGTTGTATGTAGAGGGTCCACGACCTAAAGTTCTGAGTGGATCAGGGATGTGGCTGTGGATCAGATACACACAGTTGTGTTATTGTTTTTGTGGGAGCTCACTCATACTCCAGTGTCTTCCGGTGAGCTCCTCACCTTCCTTGGCATGGTTCAGCGTGTGCTTCTATTTTTAATCCTGTAGAAACGGGGCTCGCCATCCGCTCGGAGAGATGAACTGGAGCCCTGCGGTTTATTCAGGGGTCTACTGAAATATTCATGAGATAGTGTTGAAAGCCTCCGCCTCTCTCTCTGTCTCTGTCTCTGTCTCTCTGTCTCTCTGTGTCTCTCTGTGTGTGTGCAGGGCTCCAGACTAACTTTTTTCACCAGGAGCACAGTGGCCCCTTACTGAGAATTTTAGGGGCGCAAACAGAAATTTTAGGGGCACACACCGTTAATCAACATGCCAACCAAATATTTCAATTTCTACACATTTTCACTGTATTACTAATACATATTTTGATAATAGATGCAGAAATTACAATGTACTGTTTCAAATTCAGTCACATTTTATTTATTGTGTCACATTTC
>OMLJ01001825.1:0-11230 GCA_900302595.1 Gadiculus argenteus | reverse complement strand
TGACGGCAGTTTTGAGCCATGAGCCGTGACCGTCTCAGAACACGCGCGACATTCACGGAATACACGCCAGCAATGTGCGATCGCCGGTAAGATTCGATTCGAGCAATTGACAGTTCATAGTCTCAGTTTCTAATCTAAAAAAGAAAGCGTCTCAGATTGTCTTCATCGGCTAACTCCAGATGCGAGATGTAAACTAATCGTACTTGATAAGTTCACACCGTGCTTGATTGTGAAGTGTGTGTGCGCCGCAACGTTGACGAGACGGGGGATTACGAGAATGAATGAGACCCTTGTAATGAGAGTGCAGCCATTTTGAGAGCGGTGCAGTGTGTGCTCCTGGCATCACTGAAGTAGGTCAAGCAGTGTACGTCGGACAGAAATACTACTGATCTGAGGGGAATAATTGTGGACTCAAAAGCACAAAATTGCTTAAGGAGACGATTAAACATCGCTGGATACTCCGGTACTGTTAATATAATTGCACATGCGCTGCACTGCACTGTTTAGATATGTCTGATTAGACTTTAATTTGTTACCGGAAGACATTGCCACGGGGAACTATACATTTGGCTTATGTCAAGCATGCCCTTTGTAAAGGTTACGATTCGTTTAACATCTTTCCATCAGAGCCATCTCAAATCAGCCACATGTACCACAACACAACTATTCCTAATCAGGAGCATGACCAACATAGGCCCCCGTCCTCCTGCCTCATTGCTCACGAGTGCTGTCGCATCATTGGTCTGCAGCCAGGCAGGTGTCAGGCCCGGCCTATAGGGTCTCGCCTCCCAGCCAGGCACAGCCAATCCGTCTGCTGCAAATTGACAAGCGGTAAGTGGTCTTTGGGGCTCTGGCATAAATCCCCATTAGACTAACTGATGCAACCTGTCCGTTTGTATAATTGACTTGGTATCGGACACCCGCTCCAAAACAATATCCATCTAAATCATGGTTATGAGGGGTTATATTGGCAGGAGGCACCTGCATAAAAATTCTGTGCCGTGTGCAATTAAACAGCCTGAAGAGTTCAGTGAAGAAATCGCTCCGCGTGTCAATATCCATTAAATAACAATTCTTCATCAAACCATGAGATAACTCACTTAGCTTTTTGTTTTTTTCCAAATTGGAATT
The DNA here is from genome assembly GCA_900302595.1 of Gadiculus argenteus. NCBI lineage: Eukaryota > Metazoa > Chordata > Actinopteri > Gadiformes > Gadidae > Gadiculus > Gadiculus argenteus. The sequence goes on along the minus strand of OMLJ01001825.1, from coordinate 10,099 downwards.
GATAATATCCGCTACGTGGCTGAATACAATTAAAACCATGAAATACTCTCATTGCACAATTGAACAAGTTATTGACGCCAAATAATACATCACAGAGAAACACAGGGGATGAACTACTGGAGAAGGGAAGAGGAGATCAATACGATTTGGAGAGAGAGAGAGAGAGAGAGAGACCATATTGATCTAAGAGTCAGTGAAAGTAATGCTCAGAACTTCAACGCCTTAAAAGTACAAGAAAACAATGAATCAGGTGCAATTGTATTGGATGGGGATAAAATGCTCCCATCCTGTTTGTTTGTGTTGCGTTGTTTTGTGTTCATGTGCTACCGGGTTGGTTAGTGTGAGGACATGATGTCGGCACCAAGCGTAATGTCAAATACCGACTTTCAAAGGTCACCGCAGTACATCGGCAGATTGGATCGGAGATTGAAAGGCTGTGTGGTCTAATGTTCGCCGCGTGGAGACATTTCATCTTTCTAGAATGGCACGGGGGGTCAGCGTTCTAACGCATGATCTCTATGATGACCGTACAAGTTTGATAAATGATCAGAAGCCTGCTCTTTCGCTCGCCGCCTGATGGTGGACGTTGATGGCTTTCAGTGCGGTGTGGTTGATAAGGTATTCGAGATGATCGGGCATGTGGAAAAATAAACTCTACTACTAAAGAAGTTTAGCATAGCCGCAGAAAAACATAAACATCGGCTAACGTCGTTCATTCTTCATTCATTCATCCATAAACTAGCTTCACTGTGCTCGAGTGACTGTTAATGCTACACACCCTTCAAGGTATAAATCAACAAGATCAACAAATAGACAGATTTGTGTATATATATATATATATATATATATATATAATTATATACATATATATCAAAGTGTACTTTTTGCACTTGCGATTACCTGACATCAAAGAGTACATGCACCATTGACAAAGCCTTGTATTTTTATTCAAACCATGTATTTGTGAGGAAGTAAATGCTTATGATCTACTTGCATCCCACACTCTGTATCCGATTGAGGATAGTTCATGAAAAAGGTTTAGGAGGTTATCATTAGAGTAACAGAAAGTGACACCTTTCTTGTGAAATGGAGGAAATAACCAACCAACGGCAAACGTGGTGTAGATTGTGTTTTGCGAGTATTGAACCTTTCTTCATGAACCTCCTGGGTGAGAGAAGGTTTCCCCTGATGGATTTGTCTTCACGGATCCGACCCCCATCCGAGAGCATCCGAGAGCGCCCTCGTCAGTGAGGAGGACAACCCTTCCTTTGATGGTGTCGACCGCAGCCAGCCCCGGCCACGCGTCTTCGCTCTCCCCTGGGAATTCTGGCCTTTTCCTCAGGAAAGCTCAGGGAGAGGAAATTGGGTTTTAGATGACATGTCAGATTGATTGGGTTCATAGAGTCGAGACCAGGAACAGTTTTGTGAAAACTTGGGAATAATGGTTCAGGCTAAGGGGAAGCATGGTGAGGAGGGTGGCAGGAAGGGTGGAGAATCATGGTAACGTTCAATGGCTGGTTTTATACTGTGTATTATTCAAAGCAATACATGCATATAGGTATAAATAGGTATATATACGTAGGTATATCAACAAGACGTTAAACCATATGGAACAAATTAATTGGTTCTATTTTCTTCAGAATACACCCACACACGGATGCACACACACACATGCATGTCCTCCCCCCATACCTTCCTCTCTAACTCACTGTATCTTCATGAATAAAGCATCGCACACACACACACACACACACACAGCCTTACAAATTACTTACTTCTTTCTTCTTCAACCTATGATTAACCTTGACATCTTCTTAATTGTTTTAATGTTTGGAAACAATAACAGCATATCCGTGCGTAAAACCTCTGCCTCGTGAGACGACTAGAGAGAGAATCGTCACACCGAGTCCAAATACTCGAAATTTTGTATGTCGAGTGATGTCTGGGAGTTTGACGAAAACGCCCTTCATGCTTTCGAAGTGCATCCCTTATTTAAGGGCAGCACACACTTCAAACACAACAACACAGAACTAACTTGGCAGGCTCTCCACAGCCACGAGTCTGGTCTCCGCTCGGAACCTCGTAGGTATTGCTGAGCGCTGGGTTTCGGGGGTGAGGGGTGACATGTGGCTAGACTCACCGGGGTAATGGATGGAGGGGTGCGTCTCCGACCGGGAGTCGGCCGATTTAATCAAGCGCACGGTAAATATTTGCATATGTCTGAAATGAGATTAGGATCTCACAGCGGCAGTCTCCGCCTGCGCCGCGGAACCTGTAATGAGACGGCCGAGCGGGAGGGGATGATTCTCGCTGAGCTGGAAGGAGAGCCCGGGTTTTCTTTCCTATAAGTCCTAGTTTCAGACAGACAGGGGCTGTGTTCATGCAAATACATCTCGGGGTCAGGATCAAGGACTTAAGTTTGAATAATATTTCAAGAGAAGTCTCTGCAACAAATGGCCTCAAGCGTGGTATTTATGACTGTATTAGACGTTTTCCATCAGCGAATACATCAGTCAGTTCTTGGGATGAAAACTCTCAGTTCTCATCTGAAGTCTTGATTTTGTGGTTATATAAAACATTTAGATATTGCCACCAGGGATGGAACGGGAAAAAAATTCAAGTAAAAAATCTGAACCGCTCGGTTTACTAGTCAAGGGGTATGCATGTATTGTTCTGTTAATTCGGTTCCAACCATTTTTTCCCCCGGATTATAGTAACTTCTCAGACGGTGTTCAGTCGCCTTCCCAGCAGGACTAAGAAATACCATTTTATACTTTTTTTTTCTACTACTTTTAATTTGGCATGTCCTTCGTCATGTACCATCCATCTGTGCACATTCATTCTAAAAGATTCACTCACTTTAAATAAATTGTACAATGTTTTTCTTTCTTCCAACTATCGGTGCTCCTCCTCCTCCTATTTCAAAAACCTCTATCTACTAATAACAGCAGGCTGCCAAGGTAATATACTCCAGTTACCATATTTTTGCACGCTCGATAGTGCTGCCGTGCATTTTTATCGAAACTTTGCACAATGTGCGAACCACCTTTTAGTTTTATGGTCATTTGAAGTACCCCCACGCATTCCAAGCAGTGTGTCTTCATTGGAACTTAAGTGGGTCGTGTTACCAATGAGCGCTCGAACACCGGCACCGCCCCTACAGCCTCGCTATAACTTCCAGCCACTGCTCGAAACCACTCCACGCATCGCGGCGCCATTACCACTCATTATAGTAAACACAGAACAAGACCGGGGGACGGATGCAGAGGTCCGTGTCTGGTGTAGAGGGTCCCCACTTTACATCGAAGCTCTGCTGTAACTGACGCTTTATTCGAATAAATAATGTGGTCTAAGCGGACTACGTCTTGTTATGATCTTGTGTTTGTACCAGTTAGACCGTTACGGAAATTAAATGTCTGTCAGCCCATTTTGAAACGGTACACGGTGGCGCAGCGCCAGTATTGCATTGTTTGTGGAGAACCCTATAAAATATATATTATATGTAATTGTTTTAGCCATTGTTTCACCGCCTGCTTTACTAAAAACGTACTGAACCGAAAACTGGGACTCCACAACCGTGATATGAACCAAAGCGTGAATTTGTGTGAATTCACGCTTTTTGTGAATTCACACAAACTGCCCCATTTGGTTCTGTGTGGAACTAGGTTTTAGTAGGATGGACCTCTTCTCCGGTGCGTGTTCCCGTGCAGTCTCGCTGCTGCTCTTTTTAGCGAAAACGTCCCTGCAGATGTCATGCATTTGGCTTTCGATCCTGTATGTCTGCAGCGCCATAGCCACTTGCCAAGTACCCCCTCCCCTTCTTAATGCGTGTGAAGAGAGTACCCAGGGACACGAGAGTGGGCCACTCTTCTTCTCAGCTAGTGGCAGCCATTATTTTTGTTGTGAATACTGACACTTAACACTTAGATTAGAATTAAAATGTTGGCAAGGCGGGGTGTAATTCGTTCTGGAGGGTTTATTCGATTGCCACATTTGGTGCTTAGGCTTAGGGTTAACCCTAAGCACCAAACAGTGGTGCTCCAGGGGGGGGGGAGTTCAGTTTCTTTTTCAGCAGTTCTGAGAAGAAGGCATTACAGCCGGACAAAGGAAACCACTGCCGCCATGTGCTCAACAGGTCTTGAGTGGATCAAGACAGACGCTGTCCAGAAGCAGGGATGACAACCATCGTAATGAATGTCATTAGCCGCGTACCCACCAGGGGTACTTTTCCCGCTATGAGGTTTTGTGGGTGTGGTTTGGAGAGAGGATCCGCCCCTCAGGACTCTTACAGGGGCTCAGAAAGTCCTCCAGTAGAGGAGGTACTTTTCTGAGCTGCTCGTAGCTCGTCGACGCTCCGTTGATAAGCCTCTCGGACTTCCCTGTGGTGCGTTCGAAACGACTGGGAGCTAACGTGTGGGCGGAGCAACAAAAAAAAAAAGCCTCGGACTGAAAAAGTCCTGGTGGGTACGCGGCTAATGTGATTCTTCTTATTGTTATTATATATCTTTTTGAGGACCGTTCATTATTATCTTTCTACTTAAACTTTTACAAGCTGAAAATCAAACCAACCAAAAAACCTCAAGGTCAAGGGCACAAACCGTCGAAGAGAAAAGTCCTCAAACGTTAAAGCTGAAAGCTGAGCCGGGCTGAGCCGGTCATTACGCCGTAGACAAAGAGGGGCATTATCTAAGCGAGCCACCACCGTCCCCAGAGGACCCGGTGGTGACCTTGTCTCCACCATGCAGGCCGCAACTCAACGATCCAACGTCAAGCACACTTATTCGTTTTTTTATTTAAAAATCCATAAAAACAAAACGGGGGGAGTTCACGTCGGCGTGCACGATACCCACATCCTGTGGGCGTGACGTTTACCGCTCACCCATAGACTTAACGTTTCGGCGTTCCCTATTCAAACAGCCCTTGCTCACGCACGGCCACATGGGCTCTGTGGTGCTCAGCGTTCGTTATACTGAGTGAGCTCGAGTCCATTAAAATGTAATTGAGGCGTTGGTTGTAAAACATGGCCAGCGAGCAACGACAGACAAAGGTATTGTGTGTGCTATTACACACATGCCCTCTCAAGCTTGGAAATACACCCGCGCACGGACGCACGTGTACACGCACACACGCACGCATGCACACACTCTCACACACACACACAGCCTTCCTTGTGACTCGTCTAACAAAGTCTGATAGGATATTTAATAGTGGTGTAAATCCTTGGTAGGTGAATGTTTCGTACCGTTACGTTGGCCTGCACCACTGTGCACTTTTCATCCATCACCAAGAGCATTTATTACCCTATTATGCTTTATGTATACCTGTATGTGTGAATATGGACAATATGGACATATGACCAACCCTGCAATGCCGCTTCTTATTTTGTTGTCGTCCCCACTACGGAAAAAAAGGATGTGGTATTTATTGATTGATGGGTGGCCCGGGTTCACCAGGGACACGGGTGCAAGGCTAGAAGCTAAAGAACACACACATTAGCCGTGTACCGACCAGGCGTTTTCCCGCTATTAGGTTTTGTGGGTGCGGTTTGGAGAGAGGATCCGCCCAGGATCCGCCCATCAGGACTCTTACAGGGGGTCAGAAAGTCCTCCAGCAGAGGTGGTACTTTTCTGAGCCGCTTGTAGCTCGTCGACGCTCCGTCGGTAAGCCTCTCGGACTTCCCTGTGGTGCGTACGCCACGACAAGGAGGAGCTAATGCGTGGGCGGAGCCATAAAAAAAAAATCCTGGGACTGAAACAGTCCTGGTGGGTACGCGGCTACTGCTTCTGTCGCTGTGTGGTACGGCTCCTTTGTGCTCACTCTGGTTCTGCTCCACAGGTAAAACCATCGCCATAGGTAAGGTGCTAAAGCTGGTGGCTGAGCGGGACTGAAGAAGCTCTGGACTGCGTGGTCCCGGGGTCGGGGGGCCGGGGGGCTGGCCTGGTCCGGGCTCTTTAGCGGAGCCACCCCCCCCCTCCTCCTCCAGCCAAACCATGGGGGGGAAATCTGCTTCTGGGCTTTCACACCAGCGAGGACCTCCTGTGTTAAAGGAATACCTGTTTTTTAAGCAAAATGGAAAATCCTAAAATGTCTTATTCCTACACGAGTCAGCTTTCTCATATTGAGAGCTCAGTTATACCATTTTTTTCCCAATTTACTTTCTCTGCTCAAATAATGATTCCTAAAGAAGTTATTTCCATTTTTTTTTTTTATCCTTTTGAATTGAATCGATAACGATGTACGCAGTTGGAACCAAATGTTTAATCTCCTGGCTAATTGTCCTCCTTTGCTTTCCTTCATGTTTAGTTTCTGGTGTGTTCTGACAGTGAGTGTGTTGAAGTGAGAACATGAAATAAAGCAAATCAGTACGACGATTAACGGTCAACATATTCTCTTTCTTCTGACAAATGTACTTATTGTAAGTGGCTTTGGATAAATGTCAAATGGAAATGTGTGTTTGAAATCAACTGAGTGAATCCTTTGGGATCCATCTTCACAAGCTGGAGTCTGGGTTTAAGATTTTGTAATGAAGGTCATTGTTTAGAAAGTTGGAACCTTTGACAATAAAATCAGGATTATTCTGACGATTGTAGAATATGAAGTGAAGAAATCACCTTGAGCATTTTGTCACTGAGTCACTTCACTCCCAGCTCGGAGATCTTCTTATATTCCTCCAGTGAACCACAGTAACACAGCCATGCTGACACAAGGACTGATTTAACGACTGTCAGACCGTAGAGTAATTGTTTATTAATCACATGCACTACAAATGTGAGTTTATAGTCTAACTACAAACTCACCCAAAAAAGTAATGTATCTCAGCATGTGGACGCTGGTGTTGATCCATTGTTGTTGCCGTGTTGTTGCCATGACGTTTTCGCTTTGCCAGCTGGCTGTTGGATGTATAAAATAGGACTTGGATTTCAAAGCTTTTTTTTCGCTGGTGGAATCAAAGCTTTCACCTTGATGAAACAACAGCTCTAACAATTCATACTAACAGGTGGCTCAGAGACAAGGGAGTTGTTGTAACCCCAATTTTGCGGAGTGCAAAGTGGAGTTTTATACCATTTAAGGGGGAAATTTATCAAAGGAAAAAAGGGTAGATTGACCTTTCTAGTACGTCATTTTCTGTGGCTAGGAGCTCTCCATCAACTCAATGACTGTCTAGTTTGAGGTGTAGTGTATGAGGATTGCTCAGACTTTGGATATGGTTGGAGCATTCAATCAATCAATGTATTAAGTGCAGTCTCGGCATGGAAATGGTCTCAGAACACTTGCGGATAATAACATCAATACATTGATGAAGCAGAGTGATACGGACATAACAGAGTGGACTGAAATAGTGAGAGGAAAACAAGTTACAGCAGGAATTGACTTCAATAGTGAAGGAGGACAGCAGGTTACATTCCATAGTGCTCTGAGAATAAACATGATTTTAACATGGATTTAAAAGCATCCACAGTCCCTGCTTCTCTTATATGTCTGGGTCGGCTGTTCCACTAAAACGAGAGACTAATGCTCTCTTACCGGCTGATCTTTTGGTGGATGGAATAACCAACAGACACGCAAGCATTTGGGATCATTCAAGTAGGCCTACATAACAAATAAGTTATAAACAAAGGTGTATTCGCCTTTTAATCTATGTAGCATAATCAATGATTGTATATTGCAGCTGGAAACAATCTGTTGTGAAAACCCAGCATTTGGGTTCCTTGACTTCAGGACATGAGAACATGCAGTCAGACGCAACTATATTAAGACACTACACATATTTTCATTTATTTACATGAAACTAATACGATCAGTTTCACAACTGATAACCCAGAAATGCTGTCTGAGTGATTGCCTCCCACAGCGTTCAGTAAAACGGAATCATTTCAACATCCTAAGAAGAAAACTATTTTGCCCTCAAACTCACTCAAACATCATTCATCTCACTGATCACACCTAAACTAATGACCAATACTAAACTGATATTGCAGTGTAGTCTACATGTTTTAGGGGGTTTTTAACAGCCCCAATATCCTTAGCAATGACACATCACCTCATCTGTGACATTGTCATTTAGATTTAAAATATATCCTTTTGAAAGGGTTAATTTTTCAGTTATTTCTCCATTTCAATTAGTATTTCCCCACTCATCCAACGTGCTTCTATTCAACTAACAGCGCGTATCTATGTGATATATCGTCAAGGGTTACAAGGTCACAATGAACACAGCAATACCACTTTAAGTTAAGACTAAATACACACATTTGTATTTACATATTGACATGTTATTCACAGAACAACTTCAATATTAGTCGGTGAACATGATAAATCAGATGCCTATTTTCTGGGGGCAAAAGACACAATCATGTTATGGATATTAATGGATATTGGGGTGCTAGCGAGTGCCGTCTCTTGTCATTTGTCGTCACTTCTCGGACCCACCACTAGGTGTCCGTATTGCACCTGTATATTGGGCTCGAGATTTAAAAAAAATAATATATATATTTTTTTTTTCATTTTTTATTACTCATGACGAGTAATAAGACACCCCACGTGTCCCCACCGTATTCTACGCCCCTGCTTACAATACGTCCATTTGTCAGAAGAAGCAATCTCTCGCTGTAGGTAGGCTACAGTGAGGTGGTGAGTTGATGTCGGTCGGAGTCTGTGGGAATAAGAAGGTAGTTTAGATGCAGGCCTCACCTTTAGTTGAAACATGCATGGCCTGGTGTTTTTATGAGGTTAACGGTTAACCAATGATCAGGACGTTTCTTGTTCTATTTTCATTTCCTCACTAGCAGACATAGTTGACACCAAACAGGAAACATAAATGAGGTTATGAAGTGGGTTATTAGTAGGAAAGATTTCATAAAGGAAACATGTTTTAAAAGAATAGGCTAGAAGAAGGGTGTGGACGATGCATTCAAATGAATGGCATACGGTAGTCTATATTATATTATATATTATACCCTATTATATTTATAATATGTATTGATACAAAACGTTAGGTAGTCTATATTATATTATATATTATACTATTATACTATATATTCATAATAATATGTATTTATTCAAAACGTTATTCATATTCCAAGATTTAAGACACATATATTAGCCTACATATAGTATAAGTTATTCCCCGTTAGGTCAGTGAGCTACCAATTCATATCCAATAATAATGATCTATAAAACAATAATTGTCTATATATTCAGAATACAATTTTGATGAAAAGCACAAAAAAAACACACCTTTGCTGCTTTCAGACATCAGGAATAACCTCTGACGCCCGAGCGTCAAATTCTACAAAGTCAGAGACCGTGTGCACGCGCGGGAGGGTGCTGAGGGCGCACCCCGGGGTGCCCCCCAGCGGGGTGCCCCCCCCCTGCTGCAGCGGCGGGCCGTCCCGGGGAAAGGCTCCGTGTGACGACTTGGGCGTGCGGTTCCGGAGAGAATGCAGGATCCCGAGGGACAGGCGCCTGGACAGGCTCCTCAGGGCGCCCTGCTGGGTGCCCTGCTGGGTGCCCTCGGCGGCGGTGGAGAGTTTCCGAGGCGCCGCCGGTAACCCGATCTCCTCCTCCGGCTCCTCGGGGGGGACCTCGATGTTCCCCGTGAACCAGAACACCCACCAGATGAGGCTGAGGAAGAGGAGGATGGCGCCCGCGTAGATGAGGAGGTCGTGGAAGAAGAGGTCCGCGCACAGGCCGGTCAGGAGGAGCAGCGCGCCCAGCGCGTCGAACAGGACCGCCAGCCAGAACGCACACGCACAGCTCCCCAGCCTGCGGTCAAAAGAGTCCATCTCGAGAGGTTAGACCCGGGTTAGACCCAGGTTAGACCCTCCACCGGTATTTTCCACCGCTGTCAGGTGTTCTGTGTGATAATAACCCGAATTTATAGGAACTTTTCCACTCAGTTTCCAGGTGAGGTATGGACCGCGGTCGTCTGGTGTAGTTGGAGGTTAACGCCACCAGGGGGCGCGGTGAGGTGAGTGTGTGTGTGTGTGTGTGTGTGTGTGTGTGTGTGTGTGTGTGTGTGTGTGTGTGTGTGTGTGTGTGTGTGTGTGTGTGTGCGTGTGTGTGTGTGTGTGTGAGTGTGCATATATTGTGTGTGTGT